>CATKUP010000826.1:0-59000 GCA_949786385.1 Onychomys leucogaster
CATACGGACCATATGTAGTCCAAATCTGCTTCTGTTACTGATACAATGCCCTGGTCCTCTAACATCCAATGCATGTCAGTTACGATGAGAAACGTGTGATCTTCGTGAACGATGTAGTTCCTTTGAGCAGAAAAGGGCCTGCCCTTACCTGAAACGAAGTCTTGCCTGTAGGAAGACTCAGAGCCTGCGATTTAACTCCACCTCTGAAGGGAAACACACAGCAGAGTTCTCATCCATGGATCACACTCTGCTTTAGAGCGAGAAGCACGCTCTTGCTTTCTGGAGTCTCTAAGACAGCAGGAAACGTGAGTGTGCTGAGAACAAAAGAACGGTGTTTCCTACACATACGGACCATATCTAGTCCAACTCTGCTTCTGCAACTGATACAAAGCACTGGTCCTCTAACATCCAATGCTTGTTAGTTAAGATGGCAAACGTGTGAGCCTCATGAACGATGTAGTTCGTTTGAGCAGAAAAGTGACTGCCTTTACCTTAAATGAAGTCTTGCTTGTAGGAAGACACAGAGTCTGGGATTTAACTCCATTTCTGCAGGGAAACACACAGCATAGTTCTCATCCATGGATCACAATCTGCTTTAGAGCGAGAAGCACGCTCTTGCTTTCTAAAGTCTCTAAGACAGCAGGAAACGTGAGTGCGCTGAGAACAAAAGAACGGTGTTTCCTACACATACGGACCATATCTAGTCCAACTCTCCTTCTTAAACTGATACAAAGCACTGGTCCTCTAACATCCAATGCTTGTCTGTTAAGAAGAGAAATGAGTGAGCTCAGTGAACGATGTAGTTCGTTTGAGCTGAAAAGTGACTGCCGTTACCTGAAACGAAGTCTTGCTTGTAGGAAGACACAGAGATTGGGATTTAACTCCATTTCTGAAGGGAAACACACAGCATAGTTCTCATCCATGGATCACACTCTGCTTTAGAGCGAGAAGCACGCTCTTGCTTTCTGGAGTCTCTAATACACCAGGAAATCTGAGTGTGCCCAGTACAAAAGAACGTTGTTTCCTACACATACGGACCATATGTAGTCCAAATCTGCTTCTGAAACTGATACAATGCACTGGTCCTCTAACATCCAATGCATGTCAGTTAAGATGAGAAACGTGTGATCTTCGTGAACGATGTAGTTCGTTTGAGCAGAAAAGTGCCTGCCCTTACCTGAAACGAAGTCTTGCTTGTAGGAAGACTCAGAGCCTGCGATTTAACTCCATCTCTGAAGGGAAACACACAGCAGAGTTCTCATCCATGGATCACACTCTGCTTTAGAGCGAGAAGCACGCTCTTGCTTTCTGGAATCTCTAACACAGCAGGAAACGTGAGTGCGCTGAGAACAAAAGAACGGTGTTTCCTACACATAAGGACCATATCTAGTCCAACTCTGCTTCTGAAACTGATACAAAGCACTGGTCCTCTAACATCCAATGCTTGTTAGTTAAGATGGCAAACGTGTGAGCCTCATGAACGATGTAGTTCGTTTGAGCAGAAAAGTGACTGCCCTTACCTTAAATGAAGTCTTGCTTGTAGGAAGACACAGAGTCTGGGATTTAACTCCATTTCTGCAGGGAAACACACAGCATAGTTCTCATCCATGGATCACAATCTGCTTTAGAGCGAGAAGCACGCTCTTGCTTTCTAAAGTCTCTAAGACAGCAGGAAACATGAGTGCGCTGAGAACAAAAGAACGGTGTTTCCTACACATACGGACCATATCTAGTCCAACTCTGTTTCTGAAACTGACACAAAGCACTGGTCCTCAAACATCCAATGCTTGTCAGTTAAGATGAGAAACGTGTGAGCTTTGAGGATGATGTAGTGACTTTGAACTGAAAAGTGACTGCCCTTACCTGTAAGGAAGTCTTGCTTGTAGTAAGACACAGAGCCTGGGATTTAACTCCATTTCTTAAGAGAAACACACAGCAAAGTTCTCATCCATGGATCACACTCTGCTTTAGAGCGAGAAGCACGCTCTTGCTTTCTGGAGTCTCTAATACACCAGGTAATCTGAGTGTGCCCAGAACAAAAGAACGGTGTTTCCTACACATACGGACCATATGTAGTCCAAATCTGCTTCTGTTACTGATACAATGCCCTGGTCCTCTAACATCCAATGCATGTCAGTTACGATGAGAAACGTGTGACCTTCGTGAACGATGTAGTTCCTTTGAGCAGAAAAGGGCCTGCCCTTACCTGAAACGAAGTCTTGCTTTTAGGAAGACTCAGAGCCTGCGATTTAACTCCACCTCTGAAGGGAAACACACAGCAGAGTTCTCATCCATGGATCACACTCTGCTTTAGAGCGAGAAGCACGCTCTTGCTTTCTGGAGTCTCTAAGACAGCAGGAAACGTGAGTGTGCTGAGAACAAAAGAACGGTGTTTCCTACACATACGGACCATATCTAGTCCAACTCTGCTTCTGAAACTGATACAAAGCACTGGTCCTCTAACATCCAATGCTTGTTAGTTAAGATGGCAAACGTGTGAGCCTCATGAACGATGTAGTTCGTTTGAGCAGAAAAGTGACTGCCATACCTTAAATGAAGTCTTGCTTGTAGGAAGACACAGAGTCTGGGATTTAACTCCATTTCTGCAGGGAAACACACAGCATAGTTCTCATCCATGGATCACAATCTGCTTTAGAGCGAGAAGCACGCTCTTGCTTTCTAAATTCTCTAAGACAGCAGGAAACGTGAGTGCGCTGAGAACAAAAGAACGGTGTTTCCTACACATACGAACCATATCTAGTCCAACTCTCCTTCTTAAACTGATACAAAGCACTGGTCCTCTAACATCCAATGCTTGTGTGTTAAGAAGAGAAATGTGTGAGCTCAGTGAACGATGTAGTTCGTTTGAGCTGAAAAGTGACTGCCGTTACCTGAAACGAAGTCTTGCTTGTAGGAAGACACAGAGATTGGGATTTAACTCCATTTCTGAAGGGAAACACACAGCATAGTTCTCATCCATGGATCACACTCTGCTTTAGAGCGAGAAGCACGCTCTTGCTTTCTGGAGTCTCTAATACACCAGGTAATCTGAGTGTGCCCAGTACAAAAGAACGTTGTTTCCTACACATACGGACCATATGTAGTCCAAATCTGCTTCTGAAACTGATACAATGCACTGGTCCTCTAACATCCAATGCATGTCAGTTAAGATGAGAAACGTGTGATCTTCGTGAACGATGTAGTTCGTTTGAGCAGAAAAGTGCCTGCCCTTACCTGAAACGAAGTCTTGCTTGTAGGAAGACTCAGAGCCTGCGATTTAACTCCATCTCTGAAGGGAAACAAACAGAGGAGTTCTCATCCATGGATCACACTCTGCTTTAGAGCGAGAAGCACGCTCTTGCTTTCTGGAGTCTCTAACACAGCAGGAAACGTGAGTGCGCTGAGAACAAAAGAACGGTGTTTCCTACACATACGGACCATATCTAGTCCAACTCTGCTTCTGAAACTGATACAAAGCACTGGTCCTCTAACATCCAATGCTTGTTAGTTAAGATGGCAAACGTGTGAGCCTCATGAACGATGTAGTTCGTTTGAGCAGAAAAGTGACTGCCCTTACCTTAAACGAAGTCTTGCTTGTAGGAAGACACAGAGTCTGGGATTTAACTCCATTTCTGCAGTAAAACACACAGCATAGTTCTCATCCATGGATCACAATCTGCTTTAGAGCGAGAAGCACGCTCTTGCTTTCTAAAGTCTCTAAGACAGCAGGAAACGTGAGTGCGCTGAGAACAAAAGAACGGTGTTTCCTACACATACGGACCATATCTAGTCCAACTCTGCTTCTGAAACTGACACAAAGCACTGGTCCTCAAACATCCAATGCTTGTCAGTTAAGATGAGAAACGTGTGAGCTTTGAGGATGATGTAGTGACTTTGAACTGAAAAGTGACTGCCCTTACCTGTAAGGAAGTCTTGCTTGTAGTAAGACACAGAGCCTGGGATTTAACTCCATTTCTTAGGAGAAACACACAGCAAAGTTCTCATCCATGGATCACACTCTGCTTTAGAGCGACAAGCACGCTCTTGCTTTCTGGAGTCTCTAATACACCAGGTAATCTGAGTGTACCCAGAACAAAAGAACGGTGTTTCCTACACATACGGACCATAAGTAGTCCAAATCTGCTTCTGTTACTGATACAATGCACTGGTCCTCTAACATCCAATGCATGTCAGTTAAGATGAGAAACGTGTGATCTTCGTGAACGATGTAGTTCGTTTGAGCAGAAAAGGGCCTGCCCTTACCTGAAACGAAGTCTTGCTTGTAGGAAGACTCAGAGCCTGGGATTTAACTCCATCTCTGAAGGGAAACACACAGCAGAGTTCTCATCCATGGATCACCATCTGCTTTAGAGCGAGAAGCACGCTCTTGCTTTCTAAAGTCTCTAAGACAGCAGGAAACGTGAGTGCGCTGAGAACAAAAGAACGGTGTTTCCTACACATATGGACCATATATAGTCCAACTCTCCTTCTTAAACTGATACAAAGCACTGGTCCTCTAACATCCAATGCTTGTCTGTTAAGAAGAGAAATGTGTGAGCTCAGTGAACGATGTAGTTCGTTTGAGCTGAAAAGTGACTGCCGTTACCTGAAACGAAGTCTTGCTTGTAGGAAGACACAGAGATTGGGATTTAACTCCATTTCTGAAGGGAAACACACAGCATAGTTCTCATCCATGGATCACACTCTGCTTTAGAGCGAGAAGCACGCTCTTGCTTTCTGGAGTCTCTAATACACCAGGTAATCTGAGTGTGCCCAGTACAAAAGAACGGTGTTTCCTACACATACGGACCATATGTAGTACAAATCTGCTTCTGAAACTGATACAATGCACTGGTCCTCTAACATCCAATGCATGTCAGTTAAGATGAGAAACGTGTGATCTTCGTGAACGATGTAGTTCGTTTGAGCAGAAAAGTGCCTGCCCTTACCTGAAACGAAGTCTTGCTTGTAGGAAGACTCAGAGCCTGGGATTTAACTCCATCTCTGAAGGGAAACACACAGCAGAGTTCTCATCCATGGATCACACTCTGCTATAGAGCGAGAAGCACGCTCTTGCTTTCTAAAGTCTCTAAGACAGCAGGAAACGTGAGTGCGCTGAGAACAAAAGAACGGTGTTTCCTACACATACGGACCATATCTAGTCCAACTCTGCTTCTGAAACTGATACAAAGCACTGGTCCTCTAACATCCAATGCTTGTTAGTTAAGATGGCAAACGTGTGAGCCTCATGAACGATGTAGTTCGTTTGAGCAGAAAAGTGACTGCCCTTACCTTAAACGAAGTCTTGCTTGTAGGAAGACACCGAGTCTGGGATTTAACTCCATTTCTGCAGGGAAACACACAGCATAGTTCTCATCCATGGATCACAATCTGCTTTAGAGCGAGAAGCACGCTCTTGCTTTCTAAATTCTCTAAGACAGCAGGAAACGTGAGTGCGCTGAGAACAAAGAACGGTGTTTCCTACACATACGGACCTTATCTAGTCCAACTCTGCTTCTGAAACTGATACAAAGCACTGGTCCTCTAACATCCAATGCTTGTTAGTTAAGATGGCAAACGTGTGAGCCTCATGAACGATGTAGTTCGTTTGAGCAGAAAAGGGCCTGCCCTTACCTGAAACGAAGTCTTGCTTGTAGGAAGACTCAGAGCCTGGGATTTAACTCCATCTCTGAAGGGAAACACACAGCAGAGTTCTCATCCATGGATCACCATCTGCTTTAGAGCAAGAAGCACGCTCTTGCTTTCTAAAGTCTCTAAGATAGCAGGAAACGTGAGTGCGCTGAGAACAAAAGAACGGTGTTTCCTACACATATGGACCATATATAGTCCAACTCTCCTTCTTAAACTGATACAAAGCACTGGTCCTCTAACATCCAATGCATGTCTGTTAAGAAGAGAAATGTGTGAGCTCAGTGAACGATGTAGTTCGTTTGAGCTGAAAAGTGACTGCCGTTACCTGAAACGAAGTCTTGCTTGTAGGAAGACACAGAGATTGGGATTTAACTCCATTTCTGAAGGGAAACACACAGCATAGTTCTCATCCATGGATCAAACTCTGCTTTAGAGCGAGAAGCACGCTCTTGCTTTCTGGAGTCTCTAATACACCAGGTAATCTGAGTGTGCCCAGTACAAAAGAACGGTGTTTCCTACACATACGGACCATATGTAGTACAAATCTGCTTCTGAAACTGATACAATGCACTGGTCCTCTAACATCCAATGCATGTCAGTTAAGATGAGAAACGTGTGATCTTCGTGAACGATGTAGTTCGTTTGAGCAGAAAAGTGCCTGCCCTTACCTGAAACGAAGTCTTGCTTGTAGGAAGACTCAGAGCCTGCGATTTAACTCCACCTCTGAAGGGAAACACACAGAAGAGTTCTCATCCATGGATCACACTCTGCTTTAGAGCGAGAAGCACGCTCTTGCTTTCTGGAGTCTCTAAGACAGCAGGAAAAGTGAGTGTGCTGAGAACAAAAGAACAGTGTTTCCTACACATACGGACCATATCTAGTCCAACTCTCCTTCTTAAACTGATACAAAGCACTGGTCCTCTAACATCCAATGCTTGTCTGTTAAGAAGAGAAATGAGTGAGCTCAGTGAACGATGTAGTTCGTTTGAGCTGAAAAGTGACTGCCGTTACCTGAAACGAAGTCTTGCTTGTAGGAAGACACAGAGTCTGGGATTTAACTCCATTTCTGAAGGGAAACACACAGCATAGTTCTCATCCATGGATCACACTCTGCTTTAGAGCGAGAAGCACGCTCTTGCTTTCTGGAGTCTCTAACACAGCAGGAAACGTGACTGCGCTGAGAACAAAAGAACGTTGTTTCCTACACATAAGGACCATATCTAGTCCAACTCTGCTTCTGAAACTGATACAAAGCACTGGTCCTCTAACATCCAATGCTTGTTAGTTAAGATGGCAAACATGTGAGCCTCATGAACGATGTAGTTCGTTTGAGCAGAAAAGTGACTGCCCTTACCTTAAATGAAGTCTTGCTTGTAGGAAGACACAGAGTCTGGGATTTAACTCCATTTCTGCAGGGAAACACACAGCATAGTTCTCATCCATGGATCACAATCTGCTTTAGAGCGAGAAGCACGCTCTTGCTTTCTAAATTCTCTAAGACAGCAGGAAACGTGAGTGCGCTGAAAACAAAAGAACGGTGTTTCCTACACATACGGACCATATCTAGTCCAACTCTGTTTCTGAAACTGACACAAAGCACTGGTCCTCAAACATCCAATGCTTGTCAGTTAAGATGAGAAACGTGTGAGCTTTGAGGATGATGTAGTGACTTTGAACTGAAAAGTGACTGCCCTTACCTGTAAGGAAGTCTTGCTTGTAGTAAGACACAGAGCCTGGGATTTAACTCCATTTCTTAAGAGAAACACACAGCAAAGTTCTCATCCATGGATCACACTCTGCTTTAGAGCGAGAAGCACGCTCTTGCTTTCTGGAGTCTCTAATACACCAGGTAATCTGAGTGTGCCCAGAACAAAAGAACGGTGTTTCCTACACATACGGACCATATGTAGTCCAAATCTGCTTCTGTTACTGATACAATGCCCTGGTCCTCTAACATCCAATGCATGTCAGTTACGATGAGAAACGTGTGATCTTCGTGAACGATGTAGTTCCTTTGAGCAGAAAAGGGCCTGCCCTTACCTGAAACGAAGTCTTGCCTGTAGGAAGACTCAGAGCCTGCGATTTAACTCCACCTCTGAAGGGAAACACACAGCAGAGTTCTCATCCATGGATCACACTCTGCTTTAGAGCGAGAAGCACGCTCTTGCTTTCTGGAGTCTCTAAGACAGCAGGAAACGTGAGTGTGCTGAGAACAAAAGAACGGTGTTTCCTACACATACGGACCATATCTAGTCCAACTCTGCTTCTGAAACTGATACAAAGCACTGGTCCTCTAACATCCAATGCTTGTTAGTTAAGATGGCAAACGTGTGAGCCTCATGAACGATGTAGTTCGTTTGAGCAGAAAAGTGACTGCCCTTACCTTAAACGAAGTCTTGCTTGTAGGAAGACACAGAGTCTGGGATTTAACTCCATTTCTGCAGTGAAACACACAGCATAGTTCTCATCCATGGATCACAATCTGCTTTAGAGCGAGAAGCACGCTCTTGCTTTCTAAAGTCTCTAAGACAGCAGGAAACGTGAGTGCGCTGAGAACAAAAGAATGGTGTTTCCTACACATACGGACCATATCTAGTCCAACTCTGTTTCTGAAACTGACACAAAGCACTGGTCCTCAAACATCCAATGCTTGTCAGTTAAGATGAGAAACGTGTGAGCTTTGAGGATGATGTAGTGACTTTGAACTGAAAAGTGACTGCCCTTACCTGTAAGGAAGTCTTGCTTGTAGTAAGACACAGAGCCTGGGATTTAACTCCATTTCTTAAGAGAAACACACAGCAAAGTTCTCATCCATGGATCACACTCTGCTTTAGAGCGCGAAGCACGCTCTTGCTTTCTGGAGTCTCTAATACACCAGGTAATCTGAGTGTGCCCAGAACAAAAGAACGGTGTTTCCTACACATACAGACCATATGTAGTCCAAATCTGCTTCTGTTACTGATACAATGCCCTGGTCCTCTAACATCCAATGCATGTCAGTTACAATGAGAAACGTGTGATCTTCGTGAACGATGTAGTTCGTTTGAGCAGAAAAGGGCCTGCCCTTACCTGAAACGAAGTCTTGCTTGTAGGAAGACTCAGAGCCTGCGATTTAACTCCACCTCTGAAGGGAAACACACAGCAGAGTTCTCATCCATGGATCACACTCTGCTTTAGAGCGAGAAGCACGCTCTTGCTTTCTGGAGTCTCTAAGACAGCAGGAAACGTGAGTGTGCTGAGAACAAAAGAACGGTGTTTCCTACACATACGGACCATATCTAGTCCAACTCTGCTTCTGAAACTGATACAAAGCACTGGTACTCTAACATCCAATGCTTGTTAGTTAAGATGGCAAACGTGTGAGCCTCATGAACGATGTAGTTCGTTTGAGCAGAAAAGTGACTGCCCTTACCTTAAACGAAGTCTTGCTTGTAGGAAGACACAGAGTCTGGGATTTAACTCCATTTCTGCAGGGAAACACACAGCATAGTTATCATCCATGGATCACAATCTGCTTTAGAGCGAGAAGCACGCTCTTGCTTTCTAAAGTCTCTAAGACAGCAGGAAACGTGAGTGCGCTGAGAACAAAAGAACGGTGTTTCCTACACATACGGACCATATCTAGCCAACTCTCCTTCTTAAACTGATACAAAGCACTGGTCCTCTAACATCCAATGCTTGTCTGTTAAGAAGAGAAATGAGTGAGCTCAGTGAACGATGTAGTTCGTTTGAGCTGAAAAGTGACTGCCGTTACCTGAAACGAAGTCTTGCTTGTAGGAAGACACAGAGATTGGGATTTAACTCCATTTCTGAAGGGAAACACACAGCATAGTTCTCATCCATGGATCACAATCTGCTTTAGAGCGAGAAGCACGCTCTTGCTTTCTAAAGTCTCTAAGACAGCAGGAAACGTGAGTGCGCTGAGAACAAAAGAACGGTGTTTCCTACACATACGGACCATATCTAGTCCAACTCTGTTTCTGAAACTGACACAAAGCACTGGTCCTCAAACATCCAATGCTTGTCAGTTAAGATGAGAAACGTGTGAGCTTTGAGGATGATGTAGTGACTTTGAACTGAAAAGTGACTGCCCTTACCTGTAAGGAAGTCTTGCTTGTAGTAAGACACAGAGCCTGGGATTTAACTCCATTTCTTAAGAGAAACACACAGCAAAGTTCTCATCCATGGATCACACTCTGCTTTAGAGCGAGAAGCACGCTCTTGCTTTCTGGAGTCTCTAATACACCAGGTAATCTGAGTGTGCCCAGTACAAAAGAACGGTGTTTCCTACACATACGGACCATATGTAGTACAAATCTGCTTCTGAAACTGATACAATGCACTGGTCCTCTAACATCCAATGCATGTCAGTTAAGATGAGAAACGTGTGATCTTCGTGAACGATGTAGTTCGTTTGAGCAGAAAAGTGCCTGCCCTTACCTGAAACGAAGTCTTGCTTGTAGGAAGACTCAGAGCCTGCGATTTAACTCCACCTCTGAAGGGAAACACACAGAAGAGTTCTCATCCATGGATCACACTCTGCTTTAGAGCGAGAAGCACGCTCTTGCTTTCTGGAGTCTCTAAGACAGCAGGAAAAGTGAGTGTGCTGAGAACAAAAGAACAGTGTTTCCTACACATACGGACCATATCTAGTCCAACTCTCCTTCTTAAACTGATACAAAGCACTGGTCCTCTAACATCCAATGCTTGTCTGTTAAGAAGAGAAATGAGTGAGCTCAGTGAACGATGTAGTTCGTTTGAGCTGAAAAGTGACTGCCGTTACCTGAAACGAAGTCTTGCTTGTAGGAAGACACAGAGATTGGGATTTAACTCCATTTCTGAAGGGAAACACACAGCATAGTTCTCATCCATGGATCACACTCTGCTTTAGAGCGAGAAGCACGCTCTTGCTTTCTGGAGTCTCTAACACAGCAGGAAACGTGACTGCGCTGAGAACAAAAGAACGTTGTTTCCTACACATAAGGACCATATCTAGTCCAACTCTGCTTCTGAAACTGATACAAAGCACTGGTCCTCTAACATCCAATGCTTGTTAGTTAAGATGGCAAACATGTGAGCCTCATGAACGATGTAGTTCGTTTGAGCAGAAAAGTGACTGCCCTTACCTTAAATGAAGTCTTGCTTGTAGGAAGACACAGAGTCTGGGATTTAACTCCATTTCTGCAGGGAAACACACAGCATAGTTCTCATCCATGGATCACAATCTGCTTTAGAGCGAGAAGCACGCTCTTGCTTTCTAAATTCTCTAAGACAGCAGGAAACGTGAGTGCGCTGAAAACAAAAGAACGGTGTTTCCTACACATACGGACCATATCTAGTCCAACTCTGTTTCTGAAACTGACACAAAGCACTGGTCCTCAAACATCCAATGCTTGTCAGTTAAGATGAGAAACGTGTGAGCTTTGAGGATGATGTAGTGACTTTGAACTGAAAAGTGACTGCCCTTACCTGTAAGGAAGTCTTGCTTGTAGTAAGACACAGAGCCTGGGATTTAACTCCATTTCTTAAGAGAAACACACAGCAAAGTTCTCATCCATGGATCACACTCTGCTTTAGAGCGAGAAGCACGCTCTTGCTTTCTGGAGTCTCTAATACACCAGGTAATCTGAGTGTGCCCAGAACAAAAGAACGGTGTTTCCTACACATACGGACCATATGTAGTCCAAATCTGCTTCTGTTACTGATACAATGCCCTGGTCCTCTAACATCCAATGCATGTCAGTTACGATGAGAAACGTGTGATCTTCGTGAACGATGTAGTTCCTTTGAGCAGAAAAGGGCCTGCCCTTACCTGAAACGAAGTCTTGCCTGTAGGAAGACTCAGAGCCTGCGATTTAACTCCACCTCTGAAGGGAAACACACAGCAGAGTTCTCATCCATGGATCACACTCTGCTTTAGAGCGAGAAGCACGCTCTTGCTTTCTGGAGTCTCTAAGACAGCAGGAAACGTGAGTGTGCTGAGAACAAAAGAACGGTGTTTCCTACACATACGGACCATATCTAGTCCAACTCTGCTTCTGCAACTGATACAAAGCACTGGTCCTCTAACATCCAATGCTTGTTAGTTAAGATGGCAAACGTGTGAGCCTCATGAACGATGTAGTTCGTTTGAGCAGAAAAGTGACTGCCCTTACCTTAAACGAAGTCTTGCTTGTAGGAAGACACAGAGTCTGGGATTTAACTCCATTTCTGCAGTGAAACACACAGCATAGTTCTCATCCATGGATCACAATCTGCTTTAGAGCGAGAAGCACGCTCTTGCTTTCTAAAGTCTCTAAGACAGCAGGAAACGTGAGTGCGCTGAGAACAAAAGAACGGTGTTTCCTACACATACGGACCATATCTAGCCAACTCTCCTTCTTAAACTGATACAAAGCACTGGTCCTCTAACATCCAATGCTTGTCTGTTAAGAAGAGAAATGAGTGAGCTCAGTGAACGATGTAGTTCGTTTGAGCTGAAAAGTGACTGCCGTTACCTGAAACGAAGTCTTGCTTGTAGGAAGACACAGAGATTGGGATTTAACTCCATTTCTGAAGGGAAACACACAGCATAGTTCTCATCCATGGATCACAATCTGCTTTAGAGCGAGAAGCACGCTCTTGCTTTCTAAAGTCTCTAAGACAGCAGGAAACGTGAGTGCGCTGAGAACAAAAGAACGGTGTTTCCTACACATACGGACCATATCTAGTCCAACTCTGTTTCTGAAACTGACACAAAGCACTGGTCCTCAAACATCCAATGCTTGTCAGTTAAGATGAGAAACGTGTGAGCTTTGAGGATGATGTAGTGACTTTGAACTGAAAAGTGACTGCCCTTACCTGTAAGGAAGTCTTGCTTGTAGTAAGACACAGAGCCTGGGATTTAACTCCATTTCTTAAGAGAAACACACAGCAAAGTTCTCATCCATGGATCACACTCTGCTTTAGAGCGAGAAGCACGCTCTTGCTTTCTGGAGTCTCTAATACACCAGGTAATCTGAGTGTGCCCAGAACAAAAGAACGGTGTTTCCTACACATACGGACCATATGTAGTCCAAATCTGCTTCTGTTACTGATACAATGCCCTGGTCCTCTAACATCCAATGCATGTCAGTTACGATGAGAAACGTGTGATCTTCGTGAACGATGTAGTTCCTTTGAGCAGAAAAGGGCCTGCCCTTACCTGAAACGAAGTCTTGCCTGTAGGAAGACTCAGAGCCTGCGATTTAACTCCACCTCTGAAGGGAAACACACAGCAGAGTTCTCATCCATGGATCACACTCTGCTTTAGAGCGAGAAGCACGCTCTTGCTTTCTGGAGTCTCTAAGACAGCAGGAAACGTGAGTGTGCTGAGAACAAAAGAACGGTGTTTCCTACACATACAGACCATATCTAGTCCAACTCTGCTTCTGCAACTGATACAAAGCACTGGTCCTCTAACATCCAATGCTTGTTAGTTAAGATGGCAAACGTGTGAGCCTCATGAACGATGTAGTTCGTTTGAGCAGAAAAGTGACTGCCCTTACCTTAAACGAAGTCTTGCTTGTAGGAAGACACAGAGTCTGGGATTTAACTCCATTTCTGCAGTGAAACACACAGCATAGTTCTCATCCATGGATCACAATCTGCTTTAGAGCGAGAAGCACGCTCTTGCTTTCTAAAGTCTCTAAGACAGCAGGAAACGTGAGTGCGCTGAGAACAAAAGAACGGTGTTTCCTACACATACGGACCATATCTAGTCCAACTCTGTTTCTGAAACTGACACAAAGCACTGGTCCTCTAACATCCAATGCTTGTTAGTTAAGATGGCAAACGTGTGAGCCTCATGAACGATGTAGTTCGTTTGAGCAGAAAAGTGACTGCCCTTACCTTAAACGAAGTCTTGCTTGTAGGAAGACACAGAGTCTGGGATTTAACTCCATTTCTGCAGTGAAACACACAGCATAGTTCTCATCCATGGATCACAATCTGCTTTAGAGCGAGAAGCATGCTCTTGCTTTCTAAAGTCTCTAAGACAGCAGGAAACGTGAGTGCGCTGAGAACAAAAGAACGGTGTTTCCTACACATACGGACCATATCTAGTCCAACTCTGTTTCTGAAACTGACACAAAGCACTGGTCCTCAAACATCCAATGCTGTCAGTTAAGATGAGAAACGTGTGAGCTTTGAGGATGATGTAGTGACTTTGAACTGAAAAGTGACTGCCCTTACCTGTAAGGAAGTCTTGCTTGTAGTAAGACACAGAGCCTGGGATTTAACTCCATTTCTTAAGAGAAACACACAGCAAAGTTCTCATCCATGGATCACACTCTGCTTTAGAGCGAGAAGCACGCTCTTGCTTTCTGGAGTCTCTAATACACCAGGTAATCTGAGTGTGCCCAGAACAAAAGAACGGTGTTTCCTACACATACGGACCATATGTAGTCCAAATCTGCTTCTGTTACTGATACAATGCCCTGGTCCTCTAACATCCAATGCATGTCAGTTACGATGAGAAACGTGTGATCTTCGTGAACGATGTAGTTCCTTTGAGCAGAAAAGGGCCTGCCCGTACCTGAAACGAAGTCTTGCCTGTAGGAAGACTCAGAGCCTGCGATTTAACTCCACCTCTGAAGGGAAACACACAGCAGAGTTCTCATCCATGGATCACACTCTGCTTTAGAGCGAGAAGCACGCTCTTGCTTTCTGGAGTCTCTAAGACAGCAGGAAACGTGAGTGTGCTGAGAACAAAAGAACGGTGTTTCCTACACATACGGACCATATCTAGTCCAACTCTGCTTCTGCAACTGATACAAAGCACTGGTCCTCTAACATCCAATGCTTGTTAGTTAAGATGGCAAACGTGTGAGCCTCATGAACGATGTAGTTCGTTTGAGCAGAAAAGTGACTGCCCTTACCTTAAACGAAGTCTTGCTTGTAGGAAGACACAGAGTCTGGGATTTAACTCCATTTCTGCAGTGAAACACACAGCATAGTTCTCATCCATGGATCACAATCTGCTTTAGAGCGAGAAGCACGCTCTTGCTTTCTAAAGTCTCTAAGACAGCAGGAAACGTGAGTGCGCTGAGAACAAAAGAACGGTGTTTCCTACACATACGGACCATATCTAGTCCAACTCTGTTTCTGAAACTGACACAAAGCACTGGTCCTCAAACATCCAATGCTTGTCAGTTAAGATGAGAAACGTGTGAGCTTTGAGGATGATGTAGTGACTTTGAACTGAAAAGTGACTGCCCTTACCTGTAAGGAAGTCTTGCTTGTAGTAAGACACAGAGCCTGGGATTTAACTCCATTTCTTAAGAGAAACACACAGCAAAGTTCTCATCCATGGATCACACTCTGCTTTAGAGCGAGAAGCACGCTCTTGCTTTCTGGAGTCTCTAATACACCAGGTAATCTGAGTGTGCCCAGAACAAAAGAACGGTGTTTCCTACACATACGGACCATATGTAGTCCAAATCTGCTTCTGTTACTGATACAATGCCCTGGTCCTCTAACATCCAATGCATGTCAGTTACGATGAGAAACGTGTGATCTTCGTGAACGATGTAGTTCGTTTGAGCAGAAAAGGGCCTGCCCTTACCTGAAACGAAGTCTTGCTTGTAGGAAGACTCAGAGCCTGCGATTTAACTCCACCTCTGAAGGGAAACACACAGCAGAGTTCTCATCCATGGATCACACTCTGCTTTAGAGCGAGAAGCACGCTCTTGCTTTCTGGAGTCTCTAAGACAGCAGGAAACGTGAGTGTGCTGAGAACAAAAGAACGGTGTTTCCTACACATACGGACCATATCTAGTCCAACTCTGCTTCTGAAACTGATACAAAGCACTGGTACTCTAACATCCAATGCTTGTTAGTTAAGATGGCAAACGTGTGAGCCTCATGAACGATGTAGTTCGTTTGAGCAGAAAAGTGACTGCCCTTACCTTAAACGAAGTCTTGCTTGTAGGAAGACACAGAGTCTGGGATTTAACTCCATTTCTGCAGGGAAACACACAGCATAGTTATCATCCATGGATCACAATCTGCTTTAGAGCGAGAAGCACGCTCTTGCTTTCTAAAGTCTCTAAGACAGCAGGAAACGTGAGTGCGCTGAGAACAAAAGAACGGTGTTTCCTACACATACGGACCATATCTAGCCAACTCTCCTTCTTAAACTGATACAAAGCACTGGTCCTCTAACATCCAATGCTTGTCTGTTAAGAAGAGAAATGAGTGAGCTCAGTGAACGATGTAGTTCGTTTGAGCTGAAAAGTGACTGCCGTTACCTGAAACGAAGTCTTGCTTGTAGGAAGACACAGAGATTGGGATTTAACTCCATTTCTGAAGGGAAACACACAGCATAGTTCTCATCCATGGATCACAATCTGCTTTAGAGCGAGAAGCACGCTCTTGCTTTCTAAAGTCTCTAAGACAGCAGGAAACGTGAGTGCGCTGAGAACAAAAGAACAGTGTTTCCTACACATACGGACCATATCTAGTCCAACTCTGTTTCTGAAACTGACACAAAGCACTGGTCCTCAAACATCCAATGCTTGTCAGTTAAGATGAGAAACGTGTGAGCTTTGAGGATGATGTAGTGACTTTGAACTGAAAAGTGACTGCCCTTACCTGTAAGGAAGTCTTGCTTGTAGTAAGACACAGAGCCTGGGATTTAACTCCATTTCTTAAGAGAAACACACAGCAAAGTTCTCATCCATGGATCACACTCTGCTTTAGAGCGAGAAGCACGCTCTTGCTTTCTGGAGTCTCTAATACACCAGGTAATCTGAGTGTGCCCAGAACAAAAGAACGGTGTTTCCTACACATACGGACCATATGTAGTCCAAATCTGCTTCTGTTACTGATACAATGCCCTGGTCCTCTAACATCCAATGCATGTCAGTTACGATGAGAAACGTGTGATCTTCGTGAACGATGTAGTTCCTTTGAGCAGAAAAGGACCTGCCCTTACCTGAAACGAAGTCTTGCCTGTAGGAAGACTCAGAGCCTGCGATTTAACTCCACCTCTGAAGGGAAACACACAGCAGAGTTCTCATCCATGGATCACACTCTGCTTTAGAGCGAGAAGCACGCTCTTGCTTTCTGGAGTCTCTAAGACAGCAGGAAACGTGAGTGTGCTGAGAACAAAAGAACGGTGTTTCCTACACATACGGACCATATCTAGTCCAACTCTGCTTCTGCAACTGATACAAAGCACTGGTCCTCTAACATCCAATGCTTGTTAGTTAAGATGGCAAACGTGTGAGCCTCATGAACGATGTAGTTCGTTTGAGCAGAAAAGTGACTGCCCTTACCTTAAACGAAGTCTTGCTTGTAGGAAGACACAGAGTCTGGGATTTAACTCCATTTCTGCAGTGAAACACACAGCATAGTTCTCATCCATGGATCACAATCTGCTTTAGAGCGAGAAGCACGCTCTTGCTTTCTAAAGTCTCTAAGACAGCAGGAAACGTGAGTGCGCTGAGAACAAAAGAACGGTGTTTCCTACACATACGGACCATATCTAGTCCAACTCTGTTTCTGAAACTGACACAAAGCACTGGTCCTCTAACATCCAATGCTTGTTAGTTAAGATGGCAAACGTGTGAGCCTCATGAACGATGTAGTTCGTTTGAGCAGAAAAGTGACTGCCCTTACCTTAAACGAAGTCTTGCTTGTAGGAAGACACAGAGTCTGGGATTTAACTCCATTTCTGCAGTGAAACACACAGCATAGTTCTCATCCATGGATCACAATCTGCTTTAGAGCGAGAAGCATGCTCTTGCTTTCTAAAGTCTCTAAGACAGCAGGAAACGTGAGTGCGCTGAGAACAAAAGAACGGTGTTTCCTACACGTACGGACCATATCTAGTCCAACTCTGTTTCTGAAACTGACACAAAGCACTGGTCCTCAAACATCCAATGCTTGTCAGTTAAGATGAGAAACGTGTGAGCTTTGAGGATGATGTAGTGACTTTGAACTGAAAAGTGACTGCCCTTACCTGTAAGGAAGTCTTGCTTGTAGTAAGACACAGAGCCTGGGATTTAACTCCATTTCTTAAGAGAAACACACAGCAAAGTTCTCATCCATGGATCACACTCTGCTTTAGAGCGAGAAGCACGCTCTTGCTTTCTGGAGTCTCTAATACACCAGGTAATCTGAGTGTGCCCAGAACAAAAGAACGGTGTTTCCTACACATACGGACCATATGTAGTCCAAATCTGCTTCTGTTACTGATACAATGCCCTGGTCCTCTAACATCCAATGCATGTCAGTTACGATGAGAAACGTGTGATCTTCGTGAACGATGTAGTTCCTTTGAGCAGAAAAGGGCCTGCCCGTACCTGAAACGAAGTCTTGCCTGTAGGAAGACTCAGAGCCTGCGATTTAACTCCACCTCTGAAGGGAAACACACAGCAGAGTTCTCATCCATGGATCACACTCTGCTTTAGAGCGAGAAGCACGCTCTTGCTTTCTGGAGTCTCTAAGACAGCAGGAAACGTGAGTGTGCTGAGAACAAAAGAACGGTGTTTCCTACACATACGGACCATATCTAGTCCAACTCTGCTTCTGCAACTGATACAAAGCACTGGTCCTCTAACATCCAATGCTTGTTAGTTAAGATGGCAAACGTGTGAGCCTCATGAACGATGTAGTTCGTTTGAGCAGAAAAGTGACTGCCCTTACCTTAAACGAAGTCTTGCTTGTAGGAAGACACAGAGTCTGGGATTTAACTCCATTTCTGCAGTGAAACACACAGCATAGTTCTCATCCATGGATCACAATCTGCTTTAGAGCGAGAAGCACGCTCTTGCTTTCTAAAGTCTCTAAGACAGCAGGAAACGTGAGTGCGCTGAGAACAAAAGAACGGTGTTTCCTACACATACGGACCATATCTAGTCCAACTCTGTTTCTGAAACTGACACAAAGCACTGGTCCTCAAACATCCAATGCTTGTCAGTTAAGATGAGAAACGTGTGAGCTTTGAGGATGATGTAGTGACTTTGAACTGAAAAGTGACTGCCCTTACCTGTAAGGAAGTCTTGCTTGTAGTAAGACACAGAGCCTGGGATTTAACTCCATTTCTTAAGAGAAACACACAGCAAAGTTCTCATCCATGGATCACACTCTGCTTTAGAGCGAGAAGCACGCTCTTGCTTTCTGGAGTCTCTAATACACCAGGTAATCTGAGTGTGCCCAGAACAAAAGAACGGTGTTTCCGACACATACGGACCATATGTAGTCCAAATCTGCTTCTGTTACTGATACAATGCCCTGGTCCTCTAACATCCAATGCATGTCAGTTACGATGAGAAACGTGTGATCTTCGTGAACGATGTAGTTCGTTTGAGCAGAAAAGGGCCTGCCCTTACCTGAAACGAAGTCTTGCTTGTAGGAAGACTCAGAGCCTGCGATTTAACTCCACCTCTGAAGGGAAACACACAGCAGAGTTCTCATCCATGGATCACACTCTGCTTTAGAGCGAGAAGCACGCTCTTGCTTTCTGGAGTCTCTAAGACAGCAGGAAACGTGAGTGTGCTGAGAACAAAAGAACGGTGTTTCCTACACATACGGACCATATCTAGTCCAACTCTGCTTCTGAAACTGATACAAAGCACTGGTCCTCTAACATCCAATGCTTGTTAGTTAAGATGGCAAACGTGTGAGCCTCATGAACGATGTAGTTCGTTTGAGCAGAAAAGTGACTGCCCTTACCTTAAACGAAGTCTTGCTTGTAGGAAGACACAGAGTCTGGGATTTAACTCCATTTCTGCAGGGAAACACACAGCATAGTTATCATCCATGGATCACAATCTGCTTTAGAGCGAGAAGCACGCTCTTGCTTTCTAAAGTCTCTAAGACAGCAGGAAACGTGAGTGCGCTGAGAACAAAAGAACGGTGTTTCCTACACATACGGACCATATCTAGTCCAACTCTCCTTCTTAAACTGATACAAAGCACTGGTCCTCTAACATCCAATGCTTGTCTGTTAAGAAGAGAAATGAGTGAGCTCAGTGAACGATGTAGTTCGTTTGAGCTGAAAAGTGACTGCCGTTACCTGAAACGAAGTCTTGCTTGTAGGAAGACACAGAGATTGGGATTTAACTCCATTTCTGAAGGGAAACACACAGCATAGTTCTCATCCATGGATCACAATCTGCTTTAGAGCGAGAAGCACGCTCTTGCTTTCTAAAGTCTCTAAGACAGCAGGAAACGTGAGTGCGCTGAGAACAAAAGAACGGTGTTTCCTACACATACGGACCATATCTAGTCCAACTCTGTTTCTGAAACTGACACAAAGCACTGGTCCTCAAACATCCAATGCTTGTCAGTTAAGATGAGAAACGTGTGAGCTTTGAGGATGATGTAGTGACTTTGAACTGAAAAGTGACTGCCCTTACCTGTAAGGAAGTCTTGCTTGTAGTAAGACACAGAGCCTGGGATTTAACTCCATTTCTTAAGAGAAACACACAGCAAAGTTCTCATCCATGGATCACACTCTGCTTTAGAGCGAGAAGCACGCTCTTGCTTTCTGGAGTCTCTAATACACCAGGTAATCTGAGTGTGCCCAGAACAAAAGAACGGTGTTTCCTACACATACGGACCATATGTAGTCCAAATCTGCTTCTGTTACTGATACAATGCCCTGGTCCTCTAACATCCAATGCATGTCAGTTACGATGAGAAACGTGTGATCTTCGTGAACGATGTAGTTCCTTTGAGCAGAAAAGTGACTGCCATTACCTGAAACGAAGTCTTGCTTGTAGGAAGACACAGAGATTGGGATTTAACTCCATTTCTGAAGGGAAACACACAGCATAGTTCTCATCCATGGATCACACTCTGCTTTAGAGCGAGAAGCACGCTCTTGCTTTCTGGAGTCTCTAATACACCAGGTAATCTGAGTGTGCCCAGTACAAAAGAACGTTGTTTCCTACACATACGGACCATATGTAGTCCAAATCTGCTTCTGAAACTGATACAATGCACTGGTCCTCTAACATCCAATGCATGTCAGTTAAGATGAGAAACGTGTGATCTTCGTGAACGATGTAGTTCGTTTGAGCAGAAAAGTGCCTGCCCTTACCTGAAACGAAGTCTTGCTTGTAGGAAGACTCAGAGCCTGCGATTTAACTCCATCTCTGAAGGGAAACACACAGCAGAGTTCTCATCCATGGATCACACTCTGCTTTAGAGCGAGAAGCACGCTCTTGCTTTCTGGAGTCTCTAACACAGCAGGAAACGTGAGTGCGCTGAGAACAAAAGAACGGTGTTTCCTACACATACGGACCATATCTAGTCCAACTCTGCTTCTGAAACTGATACAAAGCACTGGTCCTCTAACATCCAATGCTTGTTAGTTAAGATGGCAAACGTGTGAGCCTCATGAACGATGTAGTTCGTTTGAGCAGAAAAGTGACTGCCCTTACCTTAAACGAAGTCTTGCTTGTAGGAAGACACAGAGTCTGGGATTTAACTCCATTTCTGCAGTAAAACACACAGCATAGTTCTCATCCATGGATCACAATCTGCTTTAGAGCGAGAAGCACGCTCTTGCTTTCTAAAGTCTCTAAGACAGCAGGAAACGTGAGTGCGCTGAGAACAAAAGAACGGTGTTTCCTACACATACGGACCATATCTAGTCCAACTCTGCTTCTGAAACTGACACAAAGCACTGGTCCTCAAACATCCAATGCTTGTCAGTTAAGATGAGAAACGTGTGAGCTTTGAGGATGATGTAGTGACTTTGAACTGAAAAGTGACTGCCCTTACCTGTAAGGAAGTCTTGCTTGTAGTAAGACACAGAGCCTGGGATTTATCTCCATTTCTTAGGAGAAACACACAGCAAAGTTCTCATCCATGGATCACACTCTGCTTTAGAGCGACAAGCACGCTCTTGCTTTCTGGAGTCTCTAATACACCAGGTAATGTGAGTGTACCCAGAACAAAAGAACGGTGTTTCCTACACATACGGACCATAAGTAGTCCAAATCTGCTTCTGTTACTGATACAATGCACTGGTCCTCTAACATCCAATGCATGTCAGTTAAGATGAGAAACGTGTGATCTTCGTGAACGATGTAGTTCGTTTGAGCAGAAAAGGGCCTGCCCTTACCTGAAACGAAGTCTTGCTTGTAGGAAGACTCAGAGCCTGCGATTTAACTCCACCTCTGAAGGGAAACACACAGCAGAGTTCTCATCCATGGATCACACTCTGCTTTAGAGCGAGAAGCACGCTCTTGCTTTCTGGAGTCTCTAAGACAGCAGGAAACGTGAGTGTGCTGAGAACAAAAGAACGGTGTTTCCTACACATACGGACCATATCTAGTCCAACTCTGCTTCTGAAACTGATACAAAGCACTGGTCCTCTAACATCCAATGCTTGTTAGTTAAGATGGCAAACGTGTGAGCCTCATGAACGATGTAGTTCGTTTGAGCAGAAAAGTGACTGCCCTTACCTTAAATGAAGTCTTGCTTGTAGGAAGACACAGAGTCTGGGATTTAACTCCATTTCTGCAGGGAAACACACAGCATAGTTCTCATCCATGGATCACAATCTGCTTTAGAGCGAGAAGCACGCTCTTGCTTTCTAAATTCTCTAAGACAGCAGGAAACGTGAGTGCGCTGAGAACAAAAGAACGGTGTTTCCTACACATACGAACCATATCTAGTCCAACTCTCCTTCTTAAACTGATACAAAGCACTGGTCCTCTAACATCCAATGCTTGTGTGTTAAGAAGAGAAATGTGTGAGCTCAGTGAACGATGTAGTTCGTTTGAGCTGAAAAGTGACTGCCGTTACCTGAAACGAAGTCTTGCTTGTAGGAAGACACAGAGATTGGGATTTAACTCCATTTCTGAAGGGAAACACACAGCATAGTTCTCATCCATGGATCACACTCTGCTTTAGAGCGAGAAGCACGCTCTTGCTTTCTGGAGTCTCTAATACACCAGGTAATCTGAGTGTGCCCAGTACAAAAGAACGTTGTTTCCTACACATACGGACCATATGTAGTCCAAATCTGCTTCTGAAACTGATACAATGCACTGGTCCTCTAACATCCAATGCATGTCAGTTAAGATGAGAAACGTGTGATCTTCGTGAACGATGTAGTTCGTTTGAGCAGAAAAGTGCCTGCCCTTACCTGAAACGAAGTCTTGCTTGTAGGAAGACTCAGAGCCTGCGATTTAACTCCATCTCTGAAGGGAAACACACAGCAGAGTTCTCATCCATGGATCACACTCTGCTTTAGAGCGAGAAGCACGCTCTTGCTTTCTGGAGTCTCTAAGACAGCAGGAAACGTGAGTGCGCTGAGAACAAAAGAACGGTGTTTCCTACACATATGGACCATATCTAGTCCAACTCTGCTTCTGAAACTGATACAAAGCACTGGTCCTCTAACATCCAATGCTTGTTAGTTAAGATGGCAAACGTGTGAGCCTCATGAACGATGTAGTTCGTTTGAGCAGAAAAGTGACTGCCCTTACCTTAAACGAAGTCTTGCTTGTAGGAAGACACAGAGTCTGGGATTTAACTCCATTTCTGCAGTAAAACACACAGCATAGTTCTCATCCATGGATCACAATCTGCTTTAGAGCGAGAAGCACGCTCTTGCTTTCTAAAGTCTCTAAGACAGCAGGAAACGTGAGTGCGCTGAGAACAAAAGAACGGTGTTTCCTACACATACGGACCATATCTAGTCCAACTCTGCTTCTGAAACTGACACAAAGCACTGGTCCTCAAACATCCAATGCTTGTCAGTTAAGATGAGAAACGTGTGAGCTTTGAGGATGATGTAGTGACTTTGAACTGAAAAGTGACTGCCATTACCTGTAAGGAAGTCTTGCTTGTAGTAAGACACAGAGCCTGGGATTTATCTCCATTTCTTAGGAGAAACACACAGCAAAGTTCTCATCCATGGATCACACTCTGCTTTAGAGCGACAAGCACGCTCTTGCTTTCTGGAGTCTCTAATACACCAGGTAATCTGAGTGTACCCAGAACAAAAGAACGGTGTTTCCTACACATACGGACCATAAGTAGTCCAAATCTGCTTCTGTTACTGATACATGCACTGGTCCTCTAACATCCAATGCATGTCAGTTAAGATGAGAAACGTGTGATCTTCGTGAACGATGTAGTTCGTTTGAGCAGAAAAGGGCCTGCCCTTACCTGAAACGAAGTCTTGCTTGTAGGAAGACTCAGAGCCTGGGATTTAACTCCATCTCTGAAGGGAAACACACAGCAGAGTTCTCATCCATGGATCACCATCTGCTTTAGAGCGAGAAGCATGCTCTTGCTTTCTAAAGTCTCTAAGACAGCAGGAAACGTGAGTGCGCTGAGAACAAAAGAACGGTGTTTCCTACACATATGGACCATATATAGTCCAACTCTCCTTCTTAAACTGATACAAAGCACTGGTCCTCTAACATCCAATGCTTGTCTGTTAAGAAGAGAAATGTGTGAGCTCAGTGAACGATGTAGTTCGTTTGAGCTGAAAAGTGACTGCCGTTACCTGAAACGAAGTCTTGCTTGTAGGAAGACACAGAGATTGGGATTTAACTCCATTTCTGAAGGGAAACACACAGCATAGTTCTCATCCATGGATCACACTCTGCTTTAGAGCGAGAAGCACGCTCTTGCTTTCTGGAGTCTCTAATACACCAGGTAATCTGAGTGTGCCCAGTACAAAAGAACGGTGTTTCCTACACATACGGACCATATGTAGTACAAATCTGCTTCTGAAACTGATACAATGCACTGGTCCTCTAACATCCAATGCATGTCAGTTAAGATGAGAAACGTGTGATCTTCGTGAACGATGTAGTTCGTTTGAGCAGAAAAGGGCCTGCCCTTACCTGAAACGAAGTCTTGCTTGTAGGAAGACTCAGAGCCTGGGATTTAACTCCATCTCTGAAGGGAAACACACAGCAGAGTTCTCATCCATGGATCACACTCTGCTTTAGAGCGAGAAGCACGCTCTTGCTTTCTAAAGTCTCTAAGACAGCAGGAAACGTGAGTGCGCTGAGAACAAAAGAACGGTGTTTCCTACACATACGGACCATATCTAGTCCAACTCTGCTTCTGAAACTGATACAAAGCACTGGTCCTCTAACATCCAATGCTTGTTAGTTAAGATGGCAAACGTGTGAGCCTCATGAACGATGTAGTTCGTTTGAGCAGAAAAGTGACTGCCCTTACCTTAAACGAAGTCTTGCTTGTAGGAAGACACCGAGTCTGGGATTTAACTCCATTTCTGCAGGGAAACACACAGCATAGTTCTCATCCATGGATCACAATCTGCTTTAGAGCGAGAAGCATGCTCTTGCTTTCTAAATTCTCTAAGACAGCAGGAAACGTGAGTGCGCTGAGAACTAAAGAACGGTGTTTCCTACACATACGAACCATATCTAGTCCAACTCTCCTTCTTAAACTGATACAAAGCACTGGTCCTCTAACATCCAATGCTTGTCTGTTAAGAAGAGAAATGTGTGAGCTCAGTGAACGATGTAGTTCGTTTGAGCTGAAAAGTGACTGCCGTTACCTGAAACGAAGTCTTGCTTGTAGGAAGACACAGAGATTGGGATTTAACTCCATTTCTGAAGGGAAACACACAGCATAGTTCTCATCCATGGATCACACTCTGCTTTAGAGCGAGAAGCACGCTCTTGCTTTCTGGAGTCTCTAATACACCAGGTAATCTGAGTGTGCCCAGTACAAAAGAACGGTGTTTCCTACACATACGGACCATATGTAGTACAAATCTGCTTCTGAAACTGATACAATGCACTGGTCCTCTAACATCCAATGCATGTCAGTTAAGATGAGAAACGTGTGATCTTCGTGAACGATGTAGTTCGTTTGAGCAGAAAAGTGCCTGCCCTTACCTGAAACGAAGTCTTGCTTGTAGGAGGACTCAGAGCCTGGGATTTAACTCCATCTCTGAAGGGAAACACACAGCAGAGTTCTCATCCATGGATCACACTCTGCTTTAGAGCGAGAAGCACGCTCTTGCTTTCTGGAGTCTCTAACACAACAGGAAACGTGAGTGCGCTGAGAACAAAAGAATGGTATTTCCTACACATACGGACCATATCTAGTCCAACTCTGCTTCTGCAACTGATACAAAGCACTGGTCCTCTAACATCCAATGCTTGTTAGTTAAGATGGCAAAAGTGTGAGCCTCATGAACGATGTAGTTCGTTTGAGCAGAAAAGTGACTGCCCTTACCTTAAACGAAGTCTTGCTTGTAGGAAGAAACAGAGTCTGGGATTTAACTCCATTTCTGCAGTGAAACACACAGCATAGTTCTCATCCATGGATCACAATCTGCTTTAGAGCGAGAAGCACGCTCTTGCTTTCTAAAGTCTCTAAGACAGCAGGAAACGTGAGTGCGCTGAGAACAAAAGAACGGTGTTTCCTACACATACGGACCATATCTAGTCCAACTCTGCTTCTGAAACTGATACAAAGCACTGGTCCTCTAACATCCAATGCTTGTTAGTTAAGATGGCAAACGTGTGAGCCTCATGAACGATGTAGTTCGTTTGAGCAGAAAAGGGCCTGCCCTTACCTGAAACGAAGTCTTGCTTGAAGGAAGACTCAGAGCCTGGGATTTAACTCCATCTCTGAAGGGAAACACACAGCAGAGTTCTCATCCATGGATCACCATCTGCTTTAGAGCAAGAAGCACGCTCTTGCTTTCTAAAGTCTCTAAGACAGCAGGAAACGTGAGTGCGCTGAGAACAAAAGAACGGTGTTTATTACACATATGGACCATATATAGTCCAACTCTCCTTCTTAAACTGATACAAAGCACTGGTCCTCTAACATCCAATGCATGTCTGTTAAGAAGAGAAATGTGTGAGCTCAGTGAACGATGTAGTTCGTTTGAGCTGAAAAGTGACTGCCGTTACCTGAAACGAAGTCTTGCTTGTAGGAAGACACAGAGATTGGGATTTAACACCATTTCTGAAGGGAAACACACAGCATAGTTCTCATCCATGGATCACACTCTGCTTTAGAGCGAGAAGCAAGCTCTTGCTTTCTGGAGTCTCTAATACACCAGGTAATCTGAGTGTGCCCAGTACAAAAGAACGGTGTTTCCTACACATACGGACCATATGTAGTACAAATCTGCTTCTGAAACTGATACAATGCACTGGTCCTCTAACATCCAATGCATGTCAGTTAAGATGAGAAACGTGTGATCTTCGTGAACAATGTAGTTCGTTTGAGCAGAAAAGTGCCTGCCCTTACCTGAAACGAAGTCTTGCTTGTAGGAAGACTCAGAGCCTGCGATTTAACTCCACCTCTGAAGGGAAACACACAGCAGAGTTCTCATCCATGGATCACACTCTGCTTTAGAGCGAGAAGCACGCTCTTGCTTTCTGGAGTCTCTAAGACAGCAGGAAACGTGAGTGTGCTGAGAACAAAAGAACAGTGTTTCCTACACATACGGACCATATCTAGTCCAACTCTCCTTCTTAAACTGATACAAAGCACTGGTCCTCTAACATCCAATGCTTGTCTGTTAAGAAGAGAAATGAGTGAGCTCAGTGAACGATGTAGTTCGTTTGAGCTGAAAAGTGACTGCCGTTACCTGAAACGAAGTCTTGCTTGTAGGAAGACACAGAGATTGGGATTTAACTCCATTTCTGAAGGGAAACACACAGCATAGTTCTCATCCATGGATCACACTCTGCTTTAGAGCGAGAAGCACGCTCTTGCTTTCTGGAGTCTCTAACACAGCAGGAAACGTGACTGCGCTGAGAACAAAAGAACGTTGTTTCCTACCCATAAGGACCATATCTAGTCCAACTCTGCTTCTGAAACTGATACAAAGCACTGGTCCCCTAACATCCAATGCTTGTTAGTTAAGATGGCAAACATGTGAGCCTCATGAACGATGTAGTTCGTTTGAGCAGAAAAGTGACTGCCCTTACCTTAAATGAAGTCTTGCTTGTAGGAAGACACAGAGTCTGGGATTTAACTCCATTTCTGCAGGGAAACACACAGCATAGTTCTCATCCATGGATCACAATCTGCTTTAGAGCGAGAAGCACGCTCTTGCTTTCTAAAATCTCTAAGACAGCAGGAAACGTGAGTGCGCTGAGAACAAAAGAACGGTGTTTCCTACACATACGGACCATATCTAGTCCAACTCTGTTTCTGAAACTGACACAAAGCACTGGTCCTCAAACATCCAATGCTTGTCAGTTAAGATGAGAAACGTGTGAGCTTTGAGGATGATGTAGTGACTTTGAACTGAAAAGTGACTGCCCTTACCTGTAAGGAAGTCTTGCTTGTAGTAAGACACAGAGCCTGGGATTTAACTCCATTTCTTAAGAGAAACACACAGCAAAGTTCTCATCCATGGATCACACTCTGCTTTAGAGCGAGAAGCACGCTCTTGCTTTCTGGAGTCTCTAATACACCAGGTAATCTGAGTGTGCCCAGAACAAAAGAACGGTGTTTCCTACACATACGGACCATATGTAGTCCAAATCTGCTTCTGTTACTGATACAATGCCCTGGTCCTCTAACATCCAATGCATGTCAGTTACGATGAGAAACGTGTGATCTTCGTGAACGATGTAGTTCCTTTGAGCAGAAAAGGGCCTGCCCTTACCTGAAACGAAGTCTTGCCTGTAGGAAGACTCAGAGCCTGCGATTTAACTCCACCTCTGAAGGGAAACACACAGCAGAGTTCTCATCCATGGATCACACTCTGCTTTAGAGCGAGAAGCACGCTCTTGCTTTCTGGAGTCTCTAAGACAGCAGGAAACGTGAGTGTGCTGAGAACAAAAGAACGGTGTTTCCTACACATACGGACCATATCTAGTCCAACTCTGCTTCTGAAACTGATACAAAGCACTGGTCCTCTAACATCCAATGCTTGTTAGTTAAGATGGCAAACGTGTGAGCCTCATGAACGATGTAGTTCGTTTGAGCAGAAAAGTGACTGCCCTTACCTTAAATGAAGTCTTGCTTGTAGGAAGACACAGAGTCTGGGATTTAACTCCATTTCTGCAGGGAAACACACAGCAGAGTTCTCATCCATGGATCACCATCTGCTTTAGAGCAAGAAGCACGCTCTTGCTTTCTAAAGTCTCTAAGACAGCAGGAAACGTGAGTGCGCTGAGAACAAAAGAACGGTGTTTCCTACACATATGGACCATATATAGTCCAACTCTCCTTCTTAAACTGATACAAAGCACTGGTCCTCTAACATCCAATGCATGTCTGTTAAGAAGAGAAATGTGTGAGCTCAGTGAACGATGTAGTTCGTTTGAGCTGAAAAGTGACTGCCGTTACCTGAAACGAAGTCTTGCTTGTAGGAAGACACAGAGATTGGGATTTAACTCCATTTCTGAAGGGAAACACACAGCATAGTTCTCATCCATGGATCACACTCTGCTTTAGAGCGAGAAGCACGCTCTTGCTTTCTGGAGTCTCTAATACACCAGGTAATCTGAGTGTGCCCAGTACAAAAGAACGGTGTTTCCTACACATACGGACCATATGTAGTACAAATCTGCTTCTGAAACTGATACAATGCACTGGTCCTCTAACATCCAATGCATGTCAGTTAAGATGAGAAACGTGTGATCTTCGTGAACGATGTAGTTCGTTTGAGCAGAAAAGTGCCTGCCCTTACCTGAAACGAAGTCTTGCTTGTAGGAAGACTCAGAGCCTGCGATTTAACTCCACCTCTGAAGGGAAACACACAGCAGAGTTCTCATCCATGGATCACACTCTGCTTTAGAGCGAGAAGCACGCTCTTGCTTTCTGGAGTCTCTAAGACAGCAGGAAACGTGAGTGTGCTGAGAACAAAAGAACAGTGTTTCCTACACATACGGACCATATCTAGTCCAACTCTCCTTCTTAAACTGATACAAAGCACTGGTCCTCTAACATCCAATGCTTGTCTGTTAAGAAGAGAAATGAGTGAGCTCAGTGAACGATGTAGTTCGTTTGAGCTGAAAAGTGACTGCCGTTACCTGAAACGAAGTCTTGCTTGTAGGAAGACACAGAGATTGGGATTTAACTCCATTTCTGAAGGGAAACACACAGCATAGTTCTCATCCATGGATCACACTCTGCTTTAGAGCGAGAAGCACGCTCTTGCTTTCTGGAGTCTCTAACACAGCAGGAAACGTGACTGCGCTGAGAACAAAAGAACGTTGTTTCCTACACATAAGGACCATATCTAGTCCAACTCTGCTTCTGAAACTGATACAAAGCACTGGTCCCCTAACATCCAATGCTTGTTAGTTAAGATGGCAAACATGTGAGCCTCATGAACGATGTAGTTCGTTTGAGCAGAAAAGTGACTGCCCTTACCTTAAATGAAGTCTTGCTTGTAGGAAGACACAGAGTCTGGGATTTAACTCCATTTCTGCAGGGAAACACACAGCATAGTTCTCATCCATGGATCACAATCTGCTTTAGAGCGAGAAGCACGCTCTTGCTTTCTAAAATCTCTAAGACAGCAGGAAACGTGAGTGCGCTGAGAACAAAAGAACGGTGTTTCCTACACATACGGACCATATCTAGTCCAACTCTGTTTCTGAAACTGACACAAAGCACTGGTCCTCAAACATCCAATGCTTGTCAGTTAAGATGAGAAACGTGTGAGCTTTGAGGATGATGTAGTGACTTTGAACTGAAAAGTGACTGCCCTTACCTGTAAGGAAGTCTTGCTTGTAGTAAGACACAGAGCCTGGGATTTAACTCCATTTCTTAAGAGAAACACACAGCAAAGTTCTCATCCATGGATCACACTCTGCTTTAGAGCGAGAAGCACGCTCTTGCTTTCTGGAGTCTCTAATACACCAGGTAATCTGAGTGTGCCCAGAACAAAAGAACGGTGTTTCCTACACATACGGACCATATGTAGTCCAAATCTGCTTCTGTTACTGATACAATGCCCTGGTCCTCTAACATCCAATGCATGTCAGTAACGATGAGAAACGTGTGATCTTCGTGAACGATGTAGTTCCTTTGAGCAGAAAAGGGCCTGCCCTTACCTGAAACGAAGTCTTGCCTGTAGGAAGACTCAGAGCCTGCGATTTAACTCCACCTCTGAAGGGAAACACACAGCAGAGTTCTCATCCATGGATCACACTCTGCTTTAGAGCGAGAAGCACGCTCTTGCTTTCTGGAGTCTCTAAGACAGCAGGAAACGTGAGTGTGCTGAGAACAAAAGAACGGTGTTTCCTACACATACGGACCATATCTAGTCCAACTCTGCTTCTGAAACTGATACAAAGCACTGGTCCTCTAACATCCAATGCTTGTTAGTTAAGATGGCAAACGTGTGAGCCTCATGAACGATGTAGTTCGTTTGAGCAGAAAAGTGACTGCCCTTACCTTAAATGAAGTCTTGCTTGTAGGAAGACACAGAGTCTGGGATTTAACTCCATTTCTGCAGGGAAACACACAGCAGAGTTCTCATCCATGGATCACCATCTGCTTTAGAGCAAGAAGCACGCTCTTGCTTTCTAAAGTCTCTAAGACAGCAGGAAACGTGAGTGCGCTGAGAACAAAAGAACGGTGTTTCCTACACATATGGACCATATATAGTCCAACTCTCCTTCTTAAACTGATACAAAGCACTGGTCCTCTAACATCCAATGCATGTCTGTTAAGAAGAGAAATGTGTGAGCTCAGTGAACGATGTAGTTCGTTTGAGCTGAAAAGTGACTGCCGTTACCTGAAACGAAGTCTTGCTTGTAGGAAGACACAGAGATTGGGATTTAACTCCATTTCTGAAGGGAAACACACAGCATAGTTCTCATCCATGGATCACACTCTGCTTTAGAGCGAGAAGCACGCTCTTGCTTTCTGGAGTCTCTAATACACCAGGTAATCTGAGTGTGCCCAGTACAAAAGAACGTTGTTTCCTACACATACGGACCATATGTAGTACAAATCTGCTTCTGAAACTGATACAATGCACTGGTCCTCTAACATCCAATGCATGTCAGTTAAGATGAGAAACGTGTGATCTTCGTGAATGATGTAGTTCGTTTGAGCAGAAAAGTGCCTGCCCTTACCTGAAACGAAGTCTTGCTTGTAGGAAGACTCAGAGCCTGCGATTTAACTCCACCTCTGAAGGGAAACACACAGCAGAGTTCTCATCCATGGATCACACTCTGCTTTAGAGCGAGAAGCACGCTCTTGCTTTCTGGAGTCTCTAAGACAGCAGGAAACGTGAGTGTGCTGAGAACAAAAGAACGGTGTTTCCTACACATACGGACCATATCTAGTCCAACTCTGTTTCTGAAACTGACACAAAGCACTGGTCCTCAAACATCCAATGCTTGTCAGTTAAGATGAGAAACGTGTGAGCTTTGAGGATGATGTAGTGACTTTGAACTGAAAAGTGACTGCCCTTACCTGTAAGGAAGTCTTGCTTGTAGTAAGACACAGAGCCTGGGATTTAACTCCATTTCTTAAGAGAAACACACAGCAAAGTTCTCATCCATGGATCACACTCTGCTTTAGAGCGAGAAGCACGCTCTTGCTTTCTGGAGTCTCTAATACACCAGGTAATCTGAGTGTGCCCAGAACAAAAGAACGTTGTTTCCTACACATACGGACCATATGTAGTCCAAATCTGCTTCTGTTACTGATACAATGCCCTGGTCCTCTAACATCCAATGCATGTCAGTAACGATGAGAAACGTGTGATCTTCGTGAACGATGTAGTTCCTTTGAGCAGAAAAGGGCCTGCCCTTACCTGAAACGAAGTCTTGCCTGTAGGAAGACTCAGAGCCTGCGATTTAACTCCACCTCTGAAGGGAAACACACAGCAGAGTTCTCATCCATGGATCACACTCTGCTTTAGAGCGAGAAGCACGCTCTTGCTTTCTGGAGTCTCTAAGACAGCAGGAAACGTGAGTGTGCTGAGAACAAAAGAACGGTGTTTCCTACACATACGGACCATATCTAGTCCAACTCTGCTTCTGAAACTGATACAAAGCACTGGTCCTCTAACATCCAATGCTTGTTAGTTAAGATGGCAAACGTGTGAGCCTCATGAACGATGTAGTTCGTTTGAGCAGAAAAGTGACTGCCCTTACCTTAAATGAAGTCTTGCTTGTAGGAAGACACAGAGTCTGGGATTTAACTCCATTTCTGCAGGGAAACACACAGCAGAGTTCTCATCCATGGATCACCATCTGCTTTAGAGCAAGAAGCACGCTCTTGCTTTCTAAAGTCTCTAAGACAGCAGGAAACGTGAGTGCGCTGAGAACAAAAGAACGGTGTTTCCTACACATATGGACCATATATAGTCCAACTCTCCTTCTTAAACTGATACAAAGCACTGGTCCTCTAACATCCAATGCATGTCTGTTAAGAAGAGAAATGTGTGAGCTCAGTGAACGATGTAGTTCGTTTGAGCTGAAAAGTGACTGCCGTTACCTGAAACGAAGTCTTGCTTGTAGGAAGACACAGAGATTGGGATTTAACTCCATTTCTGAAGGGAAACACACAGCATAGTTCTCATCCATGGATCACACTCTGCTTTAGAGCGAGAAGCACGCTCTTGCTTTCTGGAGTCTCTAATACACCAGGTAATCTGAGTGTGCCCAGTACAAAAGAACGGTGTTTCCTACACATACGGACCATATGTAGTACAAATCTGCTTCTGAAACTGATACAATGCACTGGTCCTCTAACATCCAATGCATGTCAGTTAAGATGAGAAACGTGTGATCTTCGTGAACGATGTAGTTCGTTTGAGCAGAAAAGTGCCTGCCCTTACCTGAAACGAAGTCTTGCTTGTAGGAAGACTCAGAGCCTGCGATTTAACTCCACCTCTGAAGGGAAACACACAGCAGAGTTCTCATCCATGGATCACACTCTGCTTTAGAGCGAGAAGCACGCTCTTGCTTTCTGGAGTCTCTAAGACAGCAGGAAACGTGAGTGTGCTGAGAACAAAAGAACAGTGTTTCCTACACATACGGACCATATCTAGTCCAACTCTCCTTCTTAAACTGATACAAAGCACTGGTCCTCTAACATCCAATGCTTGTCTGTTAAGAAGAGAAATGAGTGAGCTCAGTGAACGATGTAGTTCGTTTGAGCTGAAAAGTGACTGCCGTTACCTGAAACGAAGTCTTGCTTGTAGGAAGACACAGAGATTGGGATTTAACTCCATTTCTGAAGGGAAACACACAGCATAGTTCTCATCCATGGATCACACTCTGCTTTAGAGCGAGAAGCACGCTCTTGCTTTCTGGAGTCTCTAACACAGCAGGAAACGTGACTGCGCTGAGAACAAAAGAACGTTGTTTCCTACACATAAGGACCATATCTAGTCCAACTCTGCTTCTGAAACTGATACAAAGCACTGGTCCCCTAACATCCAATGCTTGTTAGTTAAGATGGCAAACATGTGAGCCTCATGAACGATGTAGTTCGTTTGAGCAGAAAAGTGACTGCCCTTACCTTAAATGAAGTCTTGCTTGTAGGAAGACACAGAGTCTGGGATTTAACTCCATTTCTGCAGGGAAACACACAGCATAGTTCTCATCCATGGATCACAATCTGCTTTAGAGCGAGAAGCACGCTCTTGCTTTCTAAAATCTCTAAGACAGCAGGAAACGTGAGTGCGCTGAGAACAAAAGAACGGTGTTTCCTACACATACGGACCATATCTAGTCCAACTCTGTTTCTGAAACTGACACAAAGCACTGGTCCTCAAACATCCAATGCTTGTCAGTTAAGATGAGAAACGTGTGAGCTTTGAGGATGATGTAGTGACTTTGAACTGAAAAGTGACTGCCCTTACCTGTAAGGAAGTCTTGCTTGTAGTAAGACACAGAGCCTGGGATTTAACTCCATTTCTTAAGAGAAACACACAGCAAAGTTCTCATCCATGGATCACACTCTGCTTTAGAGCGAGAAGCACGCTCTTGCTTTCTGGAGTCTCTAATACACCAGGTAATCTGAGTGTGCCCAGAACAAAAGAACGGTGTTTCCTACACATACGGACCATATGTAGTCCAAATCTGCTTCTGTTACTGATACAATGCCCTGGTCCTCTAACATCCAATGCATGTCAGTAACGATGAGAAACGTGTGATCTTCGTGAACGATGTAGTTCCTTTGAGCAGAAAAGGGCCTGCCCTTACCTGAAACGAAGTCTTGCCTGTAGGAAGACTCAGAGCCTGCGATTTAACTCCACCTCTGAAGGGAAACACACAGCAGAGTTCTCATCCATGGATCACACTCTGCTTTAGAGCGAGAAGCACGCTCTTGCTTTCTGGAGTCTCTAAGACAGCAGGAAACGTGAGTGTGCTGAGAACAAAAGAACGGTGTTTCCTACACATACGGACCATATCTAGTCCAACTCTGCTTCTGAAACTGATACAAAGCACTGGTCCTCTAACATCCAATGCTTGTTAGTTAAGATGGCAAACGTGTGAGCCTCATGAACGATGTAGTTCGTTTGAGCAGAAAAGTGACTGCCCTTACCTTAAATGAAGTCTTGCTTGTAGGAAGACACAGAGTCTGGGATTTAACTCCATTTCTGCAGGGAAACACACAGCAGAGTTCTCATCCATGGATCACCATCTGCTTTAGAGCAAGAAGCACGCTCTTGCTTTCTAAAGTCTCTAAGACAGCAGGAAACGTGAGTGCGCTGAGAACAAAAGAACGGTGTTTCCTACACATATGGACCATATATAGTCCAACTCTCCTTCTTAAACTGATACAAAGCACTGGTCCTCTAACATCCAATGCATGTCTGTTAAGAAGAGAAATGTGTGAGCTCAGTGAACGATGTAGTTCGTTTGAGCTGAAAAGTGACTGCCGTTACCTGAAACGAAGTCTTGCTTGTAGGAAGACACAGAGATTGGGATTTAACTCCATTTCTGAAGGGAAACACACAGCATAGTTCTCATCCATGGATCACACTCTGCTTTAGAGCGAGAAGCACGCTCTTGCTTTCTGGAGTCTCTAATACACCAGGTAATCTGAGTGTGCCCAGTACAAAAGAACATTGTTTCCTACACATACGGACTATATGTAGTACAAATCTGCTTCTGAAACTGATACAATGCACTGGTCCTCTAACATCCAATGCATGTCAGTTAAGATGAGAAACGTGTGATCTTCGTGAATGATGTAGTTCGTTTGAGCAGAAAAGTGCCTGCCCTTACCTGAAACGAAGTCTTGCTTGTAGGAAGACTCAGAGCCTGCGATTTAACTCCACCTCTGAAGGGAAACACACAGCAGAGTTCTCATCCATGGATCACACTCTGCTTTAGAGCGAGAAGCACGCTCTTGCTTTCTGGAGTCTCTAAGACAGCAGGAAACGTGAGTGTGCTGAGAACAAAAGAACAGTGTTTCCTACACATACGGACCATATCTAGTCCAACTCTCCTTCTTAAACTGATACAAAGCACTGGTCCTCTAACATCCAATGCTTGTCTGTTAAGAAGAGAAATGAGTGAGCTCAGTGAACGATGTAGTTCGTTTGAGCTGAAAAGTGACTGCCGTTACCTGAAACGAAGTCTTGCTTGTAGGAAGACACAGAGATTGGGATTTAACTCCATTTCTGAAGGGAAACACACAGCATAGTTCTCATCCATGGATCACACTCTGCTTTAGAGCGAGAAGCACGCTCTTGCTTTCTGGAGTCTCTAACACAGCAGGAAACGTGACTGCGCTGAGAACAAAAGAACGTTGTTTCCTACACATAAGGACCATATCTAGTCCAACTCTGCTTCTGAAACTGATACAAAGCACTGGTCCCCTAACATCCAATGCTTGTTAGTTAAGATGGCAAACATGTGAGCCTCATGAACGATGTAGTTCTTTTGAGCAGAAAAGTGACTGCCCTTACCTTAAATGAAGTCTTGCTTGTAGGAAGACACAGAGTCTGGGATTTAACTCCATTTCTGCAGGGAAACACACAGCATAGTTCTCATCCATGGATCACCATCTGCTTTAGAGCAAGAAGCACGCTCTTGCTTTCTAAAGTCTCTAAGACAGCAGGAAACGTGAGTGCGCTGAGAACAAAAGAACGGTGTTTCCTACACATACGGACCATATATAGTCCAACTCTCCTTCTTAAACTGATACAAAGCACTGGTCCTCTAACATCCAATGCATGTCTGTTAAGAAGAGAAATGTGTGAGCTCAGTGAACGATGTAGTTCGTTTGAGCTGAAAAGTGACTGCCGTTACCTGAAACGAAGTCTTGCTTGTAGGAAGACACAGAGATTGGGATTTAACTCCATTTCTGAAGGGAAACACACAGCATAGTTCTCATCCATGGATCACACTCTGCTTTAGAGCGAGAAGCACGCTCTTGCTTTCTGGAGTCTCTAATACACCAGGTAATCTGAGTGTGCCCAGTACAAAAGAACGGTGTTTCCTACACATACGGACCATATGTAGTACAAATCTGCTTCTGAAACTGATACAATGCACTGGTCCTCTAACATCCAATGCATGTCAGTTAAGATGAGAAACGTGTGATCATCGTGAACGATGTAGTTCGTTTGAGCAGAAAAGTGCCTGCCCTTACCTGAAACGAAGTCTTGCTTGTAGGAAGACTCAGAGCCTGCGATTTAACTCCACCTCTGAAGGGAAACACACAGCATAGTTCTCATCCATGGATCACACTCTGCTTTAGAGCGAGAAGCACGCTCTTGCTTTCTGGAGTCTCTAAGACAGCAGGAAACGTGAGTGTGCTGAGAACAAAAGAACAGTGTTTCCTACACATACGGACCATATCTAGTCCAACTCTCCTTCTTAAACTGATACAAAGCACTGGTCCTCTAACATCCAATGCTTGTCTGTTAAGAAGAGAAATGAGTGAGCTCAGTGAACGATGTAGTTCGTTTGAGCTGAAAAGTGACTGCCGTTACCTGAAACGAAGTCTTGCTTGTAGGAAGACACAGAGATTGGGATTTAACTCCATTTCTGAAGGGAAACACACAGCATAGTTCTCATCCATGGATCACACTCTGCTTTAGAGCGAGAAGCACGCTCTTGCTTTCTGGAGTCTCTAACACAGCAGGAAACGTGACTGCGCTGAGAACAAAAGAACGTTGTTTCCTACACATAAGGACCATATCTAGTCCAACTCTGCTTCTGAAACTGATACAAAGCACTGGTCCCCTAACATCCAATGCTTGTTAGTTAAGATGGCAAACATGTGAGCCTCATGAACGATGTAGTTCGTTTGAGCAGAAAAGTGACTGCCCTTACCTTAAATGAAGTCTTGCTTGTAGGAAGACACAGAGTCTGGGATTTAACTCCATTTCTGCAGGGAAACACACAGCATAGTTCTCATCCATGGATCACAATCTGCTTTAGAGCGAGAAGCACGCTCTTGCTTTCTAAAATCTCTAAGACAGCAGGAAACGTGAGTGCGCTGAGAACAAAAGAACGGTGTTTCCTACACATACGGACCATATCTAGTCCAACTCTGTTTCTGAAACTGACACAAAGCACTGGTCCTCAAACATCCAATGCTTGTCAGTTAAGATGAGAAACGTGTGAGCTTTGAGGATGATGTAGTGACTTTGAACTGAAAAGTGACTGCCCTTACCTGTAAGGAAGTCTTGCTTGTAGTAAGACACAGAGCCTGGGATTTAACTCCATTTCTTAAGAGAAACACACAGCAAAGTTCTCATCCATGGATCACACTCTGCTTTAGAGCGAGAAGCACGCTCTTGCTTTCTGGAGTCTCTAATACACCAGGTAATCTGAGTGTGCCCAGAACAAAAGAACGGTGTTTCCTACACATACGGACCATATGTAGTCCAAATCTGCTTCTGTTACTGATACAATGCCCTGGTCCTCTAACATCCAATGCATGTCAGTAATGATGAGAAACGTGTGATCTTCGTGAACGATGTAGTTCCTTTGAGCAGAAAAGGGCCTGCCCTTACCTGAAACGAAGTCTTGCCTGTAGGAAGACTCAGAGCCTGCGATTTAACTCCACCTCTGAAGGGAAACACACAGCAGAGTTCTCATCCATGGATCACACTCTGCTTTAGAGCGAGAAGCACGCTCTTGCTTTCTGGAGTCTCTAAGACAGCAGGAAACGTGAGTGTGCTGAGAACAAAAGAACGGTGTTTCCTACACATACGGACCATATCTAGTCCAACTCTGCTTCTGAAACTGATACAAAGCACTGGTCCTCTAACATCCAATGCTTGTTAGTTAAGATGGCAAACGTGTGAGCCTCATGAACGATGTAGTTCGTTTGAGCAGAAAAGTGACTGCCCTTACCTTAAATGAAGTCTTGCTTGTAGGAAGACACAGAGTCTGGGATTTAACTCCATTTCTGCAGGGAAACACACAGCAGAGTTCTCATCCATGGATCACCATCTGCTTTAGAGCAAGAAGCACGCTCTTGCTTTCTAAAGTCTCTAAGACAGCAGGAAACGTGAGTGCGCTGAGAACAAAAGAACGGTGTTTCCTACACATATGGACCATATATAGTCCAACTCTCCTTCTTAAACTGATACAAAGCACTGGTCCTCTAACATCCAATGCATGTCTGTTAAGAAGAGAAATGTGTGAGCTCAGTGAACGATGTAGTTCGTTTGAGCTGAAAAGTGACTGCCGTTACCTGAAACGAAGTCTTGCTTGTAGGAAGACACAGAGATTGGGATTTAACTCCATTTCTGAAGGGAAACACACAGCATAGTTCTCATCCATGGATCACACTCTGCTTTAGAGCGAGAAGCACGCTCTTGCTTTCTGGAGTCTCTAATACACCAGGTAATCTGAGTGTGCCCAGTACAAAAGAACGTTGTTTCCTACACATACGGACCATATGTAGTACAAATCTGCTTCTGAAACTGATACAATGCACTGGTCCTCTAACATCCAATGCATGTCAGTTAAGATGAGAAACGTGTGATCTTCGTGAATGATGTAGTTCGTTTGAGCAGAAAAGTGCCTGCCCTTACCTGAAACGAAGTCTTGCTTGTAGGAAGACTCAGAGCCTGCGATTTAACTCCACCTCTGAAGGGAAACACACAGCAGAGTTCTCATCCATGGATCACACTCTGCTTTAGAGCGAGAAGCACGCTCTTGCTTTCTGGAGTCTCTAAGACAGCAGGAAACGTGAGTGTGCTGAGAACAAAAGAACAGTGTTTCCTACACATACGGACCATATCTAGTCCAACTCTCCTTCTTAAACTGATACAAAGCACTGGTCCTCTAACATCCAATGCTTGTCTGTTAAGAAGAGAAATGAGTGAGCTCAGTGAACGATGTAGTTCGTTTGAGCTGAAAAGTGACTGCCGTTACCTGAAACGAAGTCTTGCTTGTAGGAAGACACAGAGATTGGGATTTAACTCCATTTCTGAAGGGAAACACACAGCATAGTTCTCATCCATGGATCACACTCTGCTTTAGAGCGAGAAGCACGCTCTTGCTTTCTGGAGTCTCTAACACAGCAGGAAACGTGACTGCGCTGAGAACAAAAGAACGTTGTTTCCTACACATAAGGACCATATCTAGTCCAACTCTGCTTCTGAAACTGATACAAAGCACTGGTCCCCTAACATCCAATGCTTGTTAGTTAAGATGGCAAACATGTGAGCCTCATGAACGATGTAGTTCGTTTGAGCAGAAAAGTGACTGCCCTTACCTTAAATGAAGTCTTGCTTGTAGGAAGACACAGAGTCTGGGATTTAACTCCATTTCTGCAGGGAAACACACAGCATAGTTCTCATCCATGGATCACAATCTGCTTTAGAGCGAGAAGCACGCTCTTGCTTTCTAAAATCTCTAAGACAGCAGGAAACGTGAGTGCGCTGAGAACAAAAGAACGGTGTTTCCTACACATACGGACCATATCTAGTCCAACTCTGTTTCTGAAACTGACACAAAGCACTGGTCCTCAAACATCCAATGCTTGTCAGTTAAGATGAGAAACGTGTGAGCTTTGAGGATGATGTAGTGACTTTGAACTGAAAAGTGACTGCCCTTACCTGTAAGGAAGTCTTGCTTGTAGTAAGACACAGAGCCTGGGATTTAACTCCATTTCTTAAGAGAAACACACAGCAAAGTTCTCATCCATGGATCACACTCTGCTTTAGAGCGAGAAGCACGCTCTTGCTTTCTGGAGTCTCTAATACACCAGGTAATCTGAGTGTGCCCAGAACAAAAGAACGGTGTTTCCTACACATACGGACCATATGTAGTCCAAATCTGCTTCTGTTACTGATACAATGCCCTGGTCCTCTAACATCCAATGCATGTCAGTTACGATGAGAAACGTGTGATCTTCGTGAACGATGTAGTTCGTTTGAGCAGAAAAGGGCCTGCCCTTACCTGAAACGAAGTCTTGCCTGTAGGAAGACTCAGAGCCTGCGATTTAACTCCACCTCTGAAGGGAAACACACAGCAGAGTTCTCATCCATGGATCACACTCTGCTTTAGAGCGAGAAGCACGCTCTTGCTTTCTGGAGTCTCTAAGACAGCAGGAAACGTGAGTGTGCTGAGAACAAAAGAACGGTGTTTCCTACACATACGGACCATATCTAGTCCAACTCTGCTTCTGAAACTGATACAAAGCACTGGTCCTCTAACATCCAATGCTTGTTAGTTAAGATGGCAAACGTGTGAGCCTCATGAACGATGTAGTTCGTTTGAGCAGAAAAGTGACTGCCCTTACCTTAAATGAAGTCTTGCTTGTAGGAAGACACAGAGTCTGGGATTTAACTCCATTTCTGCAGGGAAACACACAGCATAGTTCTCATCCATGGATCACAATCTGCTTTAGAGCGAGAAGCACGCTCTTGCTTTCTAAATTCTCTAAGACAGCAGGAAACGTGAGTGCGCTGAGAACAAAAGAACGGTGTTTCCTACACATACGAACCATATCTAGTCCAACTCTCCTTCTTAAACTGATACAAAGCACTGGTCCTCTAACATCCAATGCTTGTCTGTTAAGAAGAGAAATGTGTGAGCTCAGTGAACGATGTAGTTCGTTTGAGCTGAAAAGTGACTGCCCTTACCTGAAACGAAGTCTTGCTTGTAGGAAGACACAGAGATTGGGATTTAACTCCATTTCTGAAGGGAAACACACAGCATAGTTCTCATCCATGGATCACACTCTGCTTTAGAGCGAGAAGCACGCTCTTGCTTTCTGGAGTCTCTAATACACCAGGTAATCTGAGTGTGCCCAGTACAAAAGAACGTTGTTTCCTACACATACGGACCATATGTAGTCCAAATCTGCTTCTGAACCTGATACAATGCACTGGTCCTCAAACATCCAATGCTTGTCAGTTAAGATGAGAAACGTGTGAGCTTTGAGGATGATGTAGTGACTTTGAACTGAAAAGTGACTGCCCTTACCTGTAAGGAAGTCTTGCTTGTAGTAAGACACAGAGCCTGGGATTTAACTCCATTTCTTAAGAGAAACACACAGCAAAGTTCTCATCCATGGATCACACTCTGCTTTAGAGCGAGAAGCACGCTCTTGCTTTCTGGAGTCTCTAATACACCAGGTAATCTGAGTGTGCCCAGAACAAAAGAACGGTGTTTCCTACACATATGGACCATATGTAGTCCAAATCTGCTTCTGTTACTGATACAATGCCCTGGTCCTCTAAAATCCAATGCATGTCAGTTACGATGAGAACCGTGTGATATTCGTGAACGATGTAGTTCGTTTGAACAGAAAAGGACCTGCCCTTACCTGAAACGAAGTCTTGCTTGTAGGAAGACTCAGAGCCTGCGATTTAACTCCACCTCTGAAGGGAAACACACAGCAGAGTTCTCATCCATGGATCACACTCTGCTTTAGAGCGAGAAGCATGCTCTTGCTTTCTGGAGTCTCTAAGACAGCAGGAAACGTGAGTGTGCTGAGAACAAAAGAACGGTGTTTCCTACACATACGGACCATATCTAGTCCAACTCTGCTTCTGAAACTGATACAAAGCACTGGTCCTCTAACATCCAATGCTTGTTAGTTAAGATGGCAAACGTGTGAGCCTCATGAACGATGTAGTTCGTTTGAGCAGAAAAGTGACTGCCCTTACCTTAAACGAAGTCTTGCTTGTAGGAAGACACAGAGTCTGGGATTTAACTCCATTTCTGCAGGGAAACACACAGCATAGTTCTCATCCATGGATCACAATCTGCTTTAGAGCGTGAAGCACGCTCTTGCTTTCTAAAGTCTCTAAGACAGCAGGAAACGTGAGTGCGCTGAGAACAAAAGAACGGTGTTTCCTACACATACGAACCATATCTAGTCCAACTCTCCTTCTTAAACTGATACAAAGCACTGGTCCTCTAACATCCAATGCTTGTCTGTTAAGAAGAGAAATGAGTGAGCTCAGTGAACGATGTAGTTCGTTTGAGCTGAAAAGTGACTGCCGTTACCTTAAACGAAGTCTTGCTTGTAGGAAGACACAGAGATTGGGATTTAACTCCATTTCTGAAGGGAAACACACAGCATAGTTCTCATCCATGGATCACACTCTGCTTTAGAGCGAGAAGCACGCTCTTGCTTTCTGGAGTCTCTAATACACCAGGTAATCTGAGTGTGCCCAGTACAAAAGAACGTTGTTTCCTACACATACGGACCATATGTAGTCCAAATCTGCTTCTGAAACTGATACAATGCACTGGTCCTCTAACATCCAATGCTTGTCAGTTAAGATGAGAAACGTGTGATCTTCGTGAACGATGTAGTTCGTTTGAGCAGAAAAGTGCCTGCCCTTACCTGAAACGAAGTCTTGCTTGTAGGAAGACTCAGAGCCTGCGATTTAACTCCATCTCTGAAGGGAAACACACAGCAGAGTTCTCATCCATGGATCACACTCTGCTTTAGAGCGAGAAGCACGCTCTTGCTTTCTGGAGTCTCTAACACAGCAGGAAACGTGAGTGCGCTGAGAACAAAAGAACGGTGTTTCCTACACATACGGACCATATCTAGTCCAACTCTGCTTCTGAAACTGATACAAAGCACTGGTCCTCTAACATCCAATGCTTGTCAGTTAAGATGAGAAACGTGTGAGCTTTGAGGATGATGTAGTGACTTTGAACTGAAAAGTGACTGCCCTTACCTGTAAGGAAGTCTTGCTTGTAGTAAGACACAGAGCCTGGGATTTAACTCCATTTCTTAAGAGAAACACACAGCAAAGTTCTCATCCATGGATCACACTCTGCTTTAGAGCGAGAAGCACGCTCTTGCTTTCTGGAGTCTCTAATACACCAGGTAATCTGAGTGTGCCCAGAACAAAAGAACGGTGTTTCCTACACATATGGACCATATGTAGTCCAAATCTGCTTCTGTTACTGATACAATGCCCTGGTCCTCTAACATCCAATGCATGTCAGTTATGATGAGAAACGTGTGATCTTCGTGAACGATGTAGTTCGTTTGAGCAGAAAAGGGCCTGCCCTTACCTGAAACGAAGTCTTGCTTGTAGGAAGACTCAGAGCCTGCGATTTAACTCCACCTCTGAAGGGAAACACACAGCAGAGTTCTCATCCATGGATCACACTCTGCTTTAGAGCGAGAAGCACGCTCTTGCTTTCTGGAGTTTCTAAGACAGCAGGAAACGTGAGTGTGCTGAGAATAAAAGAACGGTGTTTCCTACACATACGGACCATATCTAGTCCAACTCTGCTTCTGAAACTGATACAAAGCACTGGTCCTCTAACATCCAATGCTTGTTAGTTAAGATGGCAAACGTGTGAGCCTCATGAACGATGTAGTTCGTTTGAGCAGAAAAGTGACTGCCCTTACCTTAAACGAAGTCTTGCTTGTAGGAAGACACAGAGTCTGGGATTTAACTCCATTTCTGCAGGGAAACACACAGCATAGTTCTCATCCATGGATCACAATCTGCTTTAGAGCGAGAAGCACGCTCTTGCTTTCTAAATTCTCTAAGACAGCAGGAAACGTGAGTGCGCTGAGAACAAAAGAACGGTGTTTCCTACACATACGGACCATATATAGTCCAACTCTCCTTCTTAAACTGATACAAAGCACTGGTCCTCTAACATCCAATGCTTGTCTGTTAAGAAGAGAAATGTGTGAGCTCAGTGAACGATGTAGTTCGTTTGAGCTGAAAAGTGACTGCCGTTACCTGAAACGAAGTCTTGCTTGTAGGAAGACACAGAGATTGGGATTTAACTCCATTTCTGAAGGGAAACACACAGCATAGTTCTCATCCATGGATCACACTCTGCTTTAGAGCGAGAAGCACGCTCTTGCTTTCTGGAGTCTCTAATACACCAGGTAATCTGAGTGTGCCCAGTACAAAAGAACGGTGTTTCCTACACATACGGACCATATGTAGTACAAATCTGCTTCTGAAACTGATACAATGCACTGGTCCTCTAACATCCAATGCATGTCAGTTAAGATGAGAAACGTGTGATCTTCGTGAACGATGTAGTTCGTTTGAGCAGAAAAGTGCCTGCCCTTACCTGAAACGAAGTCTTCCTTGTAGGAAGACTCAGAGCCTGCGATTTAACTCCACCTCTGAAGGGAAACACACAGCAGAGTTCTCATCCATGGATCACACTCTGCTTTAGAGCGAGAAGCACGCTCTTGCTTTCTGGAGTCTCTAAGACAGCAGGAAACGTGAGTGTGCTGAGAACAAAAGAACAGTGTTTCCTACACATACGGACCATATCTAGTCCAACTCTCCTTCTTAAACTGATACAAAGCACTGGTCCTCTAACATCCAATGCTTGTCTGTTAAGAAGAGAAATGAGTGAGCTCAGTGAACGATGTAGTTCGTTTGAGCTGAAAAGTGACTGCCGTTACCTGAAACGAAGTCTTGCTTGTAGGAAGACACAGAGATTGGGATTTAACTCCATTTCTGAAGGGAAACACACAGCATAGTTCTCATCCATGGATCACACTCTGCTTTAGAGCGAGAAGCACGCTCTTGCTTTCTGGAGTCTCTAACACAGCAGGAAACGTGACTGCGCTGAGAACAAAAGAACGTTGTTTCCTACACATAAGGACCATATCTAGTCCAACTCTGCTTCTGAAACTGATACAAAGCACTGGTCCCCTAACATCCAATGCTTGTTAGTTAAGATGGCAAACATGTGAGCCTCATGAACGATGTAGTTCGTTTCAGCAGAAAAGTGACTGCCCTTACCTTAAATGAAGTCTTGCTTGTAGGAAGACACAGAGTCTGGGATTTAACTCCATTTCTGCAGGGAAACACACAGCATAGTTCTCATCCATGGATCACAATCTGCTTTAGAGCGAGAAGCACGCTCTTGCTTTCTAAAATCTCTAAGACAGCAGGAAACGTGAGTGCGCTGAGAACAAAAGAACGGTGTTTCCTACACATACGGACCATATCTAGTCCAACTCTGTTTCTGAAACTGACACAAAGCACTGGTCCTCAAACATCCAATGCTTGTCAGTTAAGATGAGAAACGTGTGAGCTTTGAGGATGATGTAGTGACTTTGAACTGAAAAGTGACTGCCCTTACCTGTAAGGAAGTCTTGCTTGTAGTAAGACACAGAGCCTGGGATTTAACTCCATTTCTTAAGAGAAACACACAGCAAAGTTCTCATCCATGGATCACACTCTGCTTTAGAGCGAGAAGCACGCTCTTGCTTTCTGGAGTCTCTAATACACCAGGTAATCTGAGTGTGCCCAGAACAAAAGAACGGTGTTTCCGACACATATGGACCATATGTAGTCCAAATCTGCTTCTGTTACTGATACAATGCCCTGGTCCTCTAACATCCAATGCATGTCAGTTACGATGAGAAACGTGTGATATTCGTGAACGATGTAGTTCGTTTGAACAGAAAAGGACCTGCCCTTACCTGAAACGAAGTCTTGCTTGTAGGAAGACTCAGAGCCTGCGATTTAACTCCACCTCTGAAGGGAAACACACAGCAGAGTTCTCATCCATGGATCACACTCTGCTTTAGAGCGAGAAGCATGCTCTTGCTTTCTGGAGTCTCTAAGACAGCAGGAAACGTGAGTGTGCTGAGAACAAAAGAACGGTGTTTCCTACACATATGGACCATATCTAGTCCAACTCTGCTTCTGAAACTGATACAAAGCACTGGTCCTCTAACATCCAATGCTTGTTAGTTAAGATGGCAAACGTGTGAGCCTCATGAACGATGTAGTTCGTTTGAGCAGAAAAGTGACTGCCCTTACCTTAAACGAAGTCTTGCTTGTAGGAAGACACAGAGTCTGGGATTTAACTCCATTTCTGCAGGGAAACACACAGCATAGTTCTCATCCATGGATCACAATCTGCTTTAGAGCGTGAAGCACGCTCTTGCTTTCTAAAGTCTCTAAGACAGCAGGAAACGTGAGTGCGCTGAGAACAAAAGAACGGTGTTTCCTACACATACGAACCATATCTAGTCCAACTCTCCTTCTTAAACTGATACAAAGCACTGGTCCTCTAACATCCAATGCTTGTCTGTTAAGAAGAGAAATGAGTGAGCTCAGTGAACGATGTAGTTCGTTTGAGCTGAAAAGTGACTGCCGTTACCTTAAACGAAGTCTTGCTTGTAGGAAGACACAGAGATTGGGATTTAACTCCATTTCTGAAGGGAAACACACAGCATAGTTCTCATCCATGGATCACACTCTGCTTTAGAGCGAGAAGCACGCTCTTGCTTTCTGGAGTCTCTAATACACCAGGTAATCTGAGTGTGCCCAGTACAAAAGAACGTTGTTTCCTACACATACGGACCATATGTAGTCCAAATCTGCTTCTGAAACTGATACAATGCACTGGTCCTCTAACATCCAATGCTTGTCAGTTAAGATGAGAAACGTGTGATCTTCGTGAACGATGTAGTTCGTTTGAGCAGAAAAGTGCCTGCCCTTACCTGAAACGAAGTCTTGCTTGTAGGAAGACTCAGAGCCTGCGATTTAACTCCATCTCTGAAGGGAAACACACAGCAGAGTTCTCATCCATGGATCACACTCTGCTTTAGAGCGAGAAGCACGCTCTTGCTTTCTGGAGTCTCTAACACAGCAGGAAACGTGAGTGCGCTGAGAACAAAAGAACGGTGTTTCCTACACATACGGACCATATCTAGTCCAACTCTGCTTCTGAAACTGATACAAAGCACTGGTCCTCTAACATCCAATGCTTGTCAGTTAAGATGAGAAACGTGTGAGCTTTGAGGATGATGTAGTGACTTTGAACTGAAAAGTGACTGCCCTTACCTGTAAGGAAGTCTTGCTTGTAGTAAGACACAGAGCCTGGGATTTAACTCCATTTCTTAAGAGAAACACACAGCAAAGTTCTCATCCATGGATCACACTCTGCTTTAGAGCGAGAAGCACGCTCTTGCTTTCTGGAGTCTCTAATACACCAGGTAATCTGAGTGTGCCCAGAACAAAAGAACGGTGTTTCCTACACATATGGACCATATGTAGTCCAAATCTGCTTCTGTTACTGATACAATGCCCTGGTCCTCTAACATCCAATGCATGTCAGTTACGATGAGAAACGTGTGATCTTCGTGAACGATGTAGTTCGTTTGAGCAGAAAAGGGCCTGCCCTTACCTGAAACGAAGTCTTGCTTGTAGGAAGACTCAGAGCCTGCGATTTAACTCCACCTCTGAAGGGAAACACACAGCAGAGTTCTCATCCATGGATCACACTCTGCTTTAGAGCGAGAAGCACGCTCTTGCTTTCTGGAGTTTCTAAGACAGCAGGAAACGTGAGTGTGCTGAGAACAAAAGAACGGTGTTTCCTACACATACGGACCATATCTAGTCCAACTCTGCTTCTGAAACTGATACAAAGCACTGGTCCTCTAACATCCAATGCTTGTTAGTTAAGATGGCAAACGTGTGAGCCTCATGAACGATGTAGTTCGTTTGAGCAGAAAAGTGACTGCCCTTACCTTAAACGAAGTCTTGCTTGTAGGAAGACACAGAGTCTGGGATTTAACTCCATTTCTGCAGGGAAACACACAGCATAGTTCTCATCCATGGATCACAATCTGCTTTAGAGCGAGAAGCACGCTCTTGCTTTCTAAATTCTCTAAGACAGCAGGAAACGTGAGTGCGCTGAGAACAAAAGAACGGTGTTTCCTACACATACGGACCATATCTAGTCCAACTCTCCTTCTTAAACTGATACAAAGCACTGGTCCTCTAACATCCAATGCTTGTCTGTTAAGAAGAGAAATGTGTGAGCTCAGTGAACGATGTAGTTCGTTTGAGCTGAAAAGTGACTGCCGTTACCTGAAACGAAGTCTTGCTTGTAGGAAGACACAGAGATTGGGATTTAACTCCATTTCTGAAGGGAAACACACAGCATAGTTCTCATCCATGGTTCACACTCTGCTTTAGAGCGAGAAGCACGCTCTTGCTTTCTGGAGTCTCTAATACACCAGGTAATCTGAGTGTGCCCAGTACAAAAGAACGGTGTTTCCTACACATACGGACCATATGTAGTACAAATCTGCTTCTGAAACTGATACAATGCACTGGTCCTCTAACATCCAATGCATGTCAGTTAAGATGAGAAACGTGTGATCTTCGTGAACGATGTAGTTCGTTTGAGCAGAAAAGTGCCTGCCCTTACCTGAAACGAAGTCTTCCTTGTAGGAAGACTCAGAGCCTGCGATTTAACTCCACCTCTGAAGGGAAACACACAGCAGAGTTCTCATCCATGGATCACACTCTGCTTTAGAGCGAGAAGCACGCTCTTGCTTTCTGGAGTCTCTAAGACAGCAGGAAACGTGAGTGTGCTGAGAACAAAAGAACAGTGTTTCCTACACATACGGACCATATCTAGTCCAACTCTCCTTCTTAAACTGATACAAAGCACTGGTCCTCTAACATCCAATGCTTGTCTGTTAAGAAGAGAAATGAGTGAGCTCAGTGAACGATGTAGTTCGTTTGAGCTGAAACGTGACTGCCGTTACCTGAAACGAAGTCTTGCTTGTAGGAAGACACAGAGATTGGGATTTAACTCCATTTCTGAAGGGAAACACACAGCATAGTTCTCATCCATGGATCACACTCTGCTTTAGAGCGAGAAGCACGCTCTTGCTTTCTGGAGTCTCTAACACAGCAGGAAACGTGAGTGCGCTGAGAACAAAAGAACGTTGTTTCCTACACATAAGGACCATATCTAGTCCAACTCTGCTTCTGAAACTGATACAAAGCACTGGTCCTCTAACATCCAATGCTTGTTAGTTAAGATGGCAAACATGTGAGCCTCATGAACGATGTAGTTCGTTTGAGCAGAAAAGTGACTGCCCTTACCTTAAATGAAGTCTTGCTTGTAGGAAGACACAGAGTCTGGGATTTAACTCCATTTCTGCAGGGAAACACACAGCATAGTTCTCATCCATGGATCACAATCTGCTTTAGAGCGAGAAGCACGCTCTTGCTTTCTAAAGTCTCTAAGACAGCAGGAAACGTGAGTGCGCTGAGAAAAAAAGAACGGTGTTTCCTACACATACGGACCATATCTAGTCCAACTCTGTTTCTGAAACTGACACAAAGCACTGGTCCTCAAACATCCAATGCTTGTCAGTTAAGATGAGAAACGTGTGAGCTTTGAGGATGATGTAGTGACTTTGAACTGAAAAGTGACTGCCCTTACCTGTAAGGAAGTCTTGCTTGTAGTAAGACACAGAGCCTGGGATTTAACTCCATTTCTTAAGAGAAACACACAGCAAAGTTCTCATCCATGGATCACACTCTGCTTTAGAGCGAGAAGCACGCTCTTGCTTTCTGGAGTCTCTAATACACCAGGTAATCTGAGTGTGCCCAGAACAAAAGAACGGTGTATCCTACACATACGGACCATATGTAGTCCAAATCTGCTTCTGTTACTGATACAATGCCCTGGTCCTCTAACATCCAATGCATGTCAGTTGATGAGAAACGTGTGATCTTCGTGAACGATGTAGTTCGTTTGAGCAGAAAAGGGCCTGCCCTTACCTGAAACGAAGTCTTGCTTGTAGGAAGACTCAGAGCCTGCGATTTAACTCCACCTCTGAAGGGAAACACACAGCAGAGTTCTCATCCATGGATCACACTCTGCTTTAGAGCGAGAAGCACGCTCTTGCTTTCTGGAGTTTCTAAGACAGCAGGAAACGTGAGTGTGCTGAGAACAAAAGAACGGTGTTTCCTACACATACGGACCATATCTAGTCCAACTCTGCTTCTGAAACTGATACAAAGCACTGGTCCTCTAACATCCAATGCTTGTTAGTTAAGATGGCAAACGTGTGAGCCTCATGAACGATGTAGTTCGTTTGAGCAGAAAAGTGACTGCCCTTACCTTAAACGAAGTCTTGCTTGTAGGAAGACACAGAGTCTGGGATTTAACTCCATTTCTGCAGGGAAACACACAGCATAGTTCTCATCCATGGATCACAATCTGCTTTAGAGCGAGAAGCACGCTTTTGCTTTCTAAATTCTCTAAGACAGCAGGAAACGTGAGTGCGCTGAGAACAAAAGAACGGTGTTTCCTACACATACGGACCATATCTAGTCCAACTCTCCTTCTTAAACTGATACAAAGCACTGGTCCTCTAACATCCAATGCTTGTCTGTTAAGAAGAGAAATGTGTGAGCTCAGTGAACGATGTAGTTCGTTTGAGCTGAAAAGTGACTGCCGTTACCTGAAACGAAGTCTTGCTTGTAGGAAGACACAGAGATTGGGATTTAACTCCATTTCTGAAGGGAAACACACAGCATAGTTCTCATCCATGGATCACACTCTGCTTTAGAGCGAGAAGCACGTTCTTGCTTTCTGGAGTCTCTAATACACCAGGTAATCTGAGTGTGCCCAGTACAAAGAACGGTGTTTCCTACACATACGGACCATATGTAGTACAAATCTGCTTCTGAAACTGATACAATGCACTGGTCCTCTAACATCCAATGCATGTCAGTTAAGATGAGAAACGTGTGATCTTCGTGAACGATGTAGTTCGTTTGAGCAGAAAAGTGCCTGCCCTTACCTGAAACGAAGTCTTCCTTGTAGGAAGACTCAGAGCCTGCGATTTAACTCCACCTCTGAAGGGAAACACACAGCAGAGTTCTCATCCATGGATCACACTCTGCTTTAGAGCGAGAAGCACGCTCTTGCTTTCTGGAGTCTCTAAGACAGCAGGAAACGTGAGTGTGCTGAGAACAAAAGAACAGTGTTTCCTACACATACGGACCATATCTAGTCCAACTCTCCTTCTTAAACTGATACAAAGCACTGGTCCTCTAACATCCAATGCTTGTCTGTTAAGAAGAGAAATGAGTGAGCTCAGTGAACGATGTAGTTCGTTTGAGCTGAAACGTGACTGCCGTTACCTGAAACGAAGTCTTGCTTGTAGGAAGACACAGAGATTGGGATTTAACTCCATTTCTGAAGGGAAACACACAGCATAGTTCTCATCCATGGATCACACTCTGCTTTAGAGCGAGAAGCACGCTCTTGCTTTCTGGAGTCTCTAACACAGCAGGAAACGTGAGTGCGCTGAGAACAAAAGAACGTTGTTTCCTACACATAAGGACCATATCTAGTCCAACTCTGCTTCTGAAACTGATACAAAGCACTGGTCCTCTAACATCCAATGCTTGTTAGTTAAGATGGCAAACATGTGAGCCTCATGAACGATGTAGTTCGTTTGAGCAGAAAAGTGACTGCCCTTACCTTAAATGAAGTCTTGCTTGTAGGAAGACACAGAGTCTGGGATTTAACTCCATTTCTGCAGGGAAACACACAGCATAGTTCTCATCCATGGATCACAATCTGCTTTAGAGCGAGAAGCACGCTCTTGCTTTCTAAAGTCTCTAAGACAGCAGGAAACGTGAGTGCGCTGAGAAAAAAAGAACGGTGTTTCCTACACATACGGACCATATCTAGTCCAACTCTGTTTCTGAAACTGACACAAAGCACTGGTCCTCAAACATCCAATGCTTGTCAGTTAAGATGAGAAACGTGTGAGCTTTGAGGATGATGTAGTGACTTTGAACTGAAAAGTGACTGCCCTTACCTGTAAGGAAGTCTTGCTTGTAGTAAGACACAGAGCCTGGGATTTAACTCCATTTCTTAAGAGAAACACACAGCAAAGTTCTCATCCATGGATCACACTCTGCTTTAGAGCGAGAAGCACGCTCTTGCTTTCTGGAGTCTCTAATACACCAGGTAATCTGAGTGTGCCCAGAACAAAAGAACGGTGTATCCTACACATACGGACCATATGTAGTCCAAATCTGCTTCTGTTACTGATACAATGCCCTGGTCCTCTAACATCCAATGCATGTCAGTTGATGAGAAACGTGTGATCTTCGTGAACGATGTAGTTCGTTTGAGCAGAAAAGGGCCTGCCCTTACCTGAAACGAAGTCTTGCTTGTAGGAAGACTCAGAGCCTGCGATTTAACTCCACCTCTGAAGGGAAACACACAGCAGAGTTCTCATCCATGGATCACACTCTGCTTTAGAGCGAGAAGCACGCTCTTGCTTTCTGGAGTTTCTAAGACAGCAGGAAACGTGAGTGTGCTGAGAACAAAAGAACGGTGTTTCCTACACATACGGACCATATCTAGTCCAACTCTGCTTCTGAAACTGATACAAAGCACTGGTCCTCTAACATCCAATGCTTGTTAGTTAAGATGGCAAACGTGTGAGCCTCATGAACGATGTAGTTCGTTTGAGCAGAAAAGTGACTGCCCTTACCTTAAACGAAGTCTTGCTTGTAGGAAGACACAGAGTCTGGGATTTAACTCCATTTCTGCAGGGAAACACACAGCATAGTTCTCATCCATGGATCACAATCTGCTTTAGAGCGAGAAGCACGCTTTTGCTTTCTAAATTCTCTAAGACAGCAGGAAACGTGAGTGCGCTGAGAACAAAAGAACGGTGTTTCCTACACATACGGACCATATCTAGTCCAACTCTCCTTCTTAAACTGATACAAAGCACTGGTCCTCTAACATCCAATGCTTGTCTGTTAAGAAGAGAAATGTGTGAGCTCAGTGAACGATGTAGTTCGTTTGAGCTGAAAAGTGACTGCCGTTACCTGAAACGAAGTCTTGCTTGTAGGAAGACACAGAGATTGGGATTTAACTCCATTTCTGAAGGGAAACACACAGCATAGTTCTCATCCATGGATCACACTCTGCTTTAGAGCGAGAAGCACGTTCTTGCTTTCTGGAGTCTCTAATACACCAGGTAATCTGAGTGTGCCCAGTACAAAGAACGGTGTTTCCTACACATACGGACCATATGTAGTACAAATCTGCTTCTGAAACTGATACAATGCACTGGTCCTCTAACATCCAATGCATGTCAGTTAAGATGAGAAACGTGTGATCTTCGTGAACGATGTAGTTCGTTTGAGCAGAAAAGTGCCTGCCCTTACCTGAAACGAAGTCTTCCTTGTAGGAAGACTCAGAGCCTGCGATTTAACTCCACCTCTGAAGGGAAACACACAGCAGAGTTCTCATCCATGGATCACACTCTGCTTTAGAGCGAGAAGCACGCTCTTGCTTTCTGGAGTCTCTAAGACAGCAGGAAACGTGAGTGTGCTGAGAACAAAAGAACGGTGTTTCCTACACATACGGACCATATCTAGTCCAACTCTGCTTCTGAAACTGATACAAAGCACTGGTCCTCTAACATCCAATGCTTGTTAGTTAAGATGGCAAACGTGTGAGCCTCATGAACGATGTAGTTCGTTTGAGCAGAAAAGTGACTGCCCTTACCTTAAATGAAGTCTTGCTTGTAGGAAGACACAGAGTCTGGGATTTAACTCCATTTCTGCAGGGAAACACACAGCATAGTTCTCATCCATGGATCACAATCTGCTTTAGAGCGAGAAGCACGCTCTTGCTTTCTAAATTCTCTAAGACAGCAGGAAACGTGAGTGCGCTGAGAACAAAAGAACGGTGTTTCCTACACATACGAACCATATCTAGTCCAACTCTCCTTCTTAAACTGATACAAAGCACTGGTCCTCTAACATCCAATGCTTGTCTGTTAAGAAGAGAAATGTGTGAGCTCAGTGAACGATGTAGTTCGTTTGAGCTGAAAAGTGACTGCCGTTACCTGAAACGAAGTCTTGCTTGTAGGAAGACACAGAGATTGGGATTTAACTCCATTTCTGAAGGGAAACACACAGCATAGTTCTCATCCATGGATCACACTCTGCTTTAGAGCGAGAAGCACGCTCTTGCTTTCTGGAGTCTCTAATACACCAGGTAATCTGAGTGTGCCCAGTACAAAAGAACGTTGTTTCCTACACATACGGACCATATGTAGTCCAAATCTGCTTCTGAAACTGATACAATGCACTGGTCCTCTAACATCCAATGCATGTCAGGTAAGATGAGAAACGTGTGATCTTCGTGAACGATGTAGTTCGTTTGAGCAGAAAAGTGCCTGCCCTTACCTGAAACGAAGTCTTCCTTGTAGGAAGACTCAGAGCCTGCGATTTAACTCCACCTCTGAAGGGAAACACACAGCAGAGTTCTCATCCATGGATCACACTCTGCTTTAGAGCGAGAAGCACGCTCTTGCTTTCTGGAGTCTCTAAGACAGCAGGAAACGTGAGTGTGCTGAGAACAAAAGAACAGTGTTTCCTACACATACGGACCATATCTAGTCCAACTCTCCTTCTTAAACTGATACAAAGCACTGGTCCTCTAACATCCAATGCTTGTCTGTTAAGAAGAGAAATGAGTGAGCTCAGTGAACGATGTAGTTCGTTTGAGCTGAAAAGTGACTGCCGTTACCTGAAACGAAGTCTTGCTTGTAGGAAGACACAGAGATTGGGATTTAACTCCATTTCTGAAGGGAAACACACAGCATAGTTCTCATCCATGGATCACACTCTGCTTTAGAGCGAGAAGCACGCTCTTGCTTTCTGGAGTCTCTAACACAGCAGGAAACGTGAGTGCGCTGAGAACAAAAGAACGTTGTTTCCTACACATAAGGACCATATCTAGTCCAACTCTGCTTCTGAAACTGATACAAAGCACTGGTCCTCTAACATCCAATGCTTGTTAGTTAAGATGGCAAACATGTGAGCCTCATGAACGATGTAGTTCTTTTGAGCAGAAAAGTGACTGCCCTTACCTTAAATGAAGTCTTGCTTGTAGGAAGACACAGAGTCTGGGATTTAACTCCATTTCTGCAGGGAAACACACAGCATAGTTCTCATCCATGGATCACAATCTGCTTTAGAGCGAGAAGCACGCTCTTGCTTTCTAAAGTCTCTAAGACAGCAGGAAACGTGAGTGCTCTGAGAACAAAAGAACGGTGTTTCCTACACATACGGACCATATCTAGTCCAACTCTGTTTCTGAAACTGACACAAAGCACTGGTCCTCAAACATCCAATGCTTGTCAGTTAAGATGAGAAACGTGTGAGCTTTGAGGATGATGTAGTGACTTTGAACTGAAAAGTGACTGCCCTTACCTGTAAGGAAGTCTTGCTTGTAGTAAGACACAGAGCCTGGGATTTAACTCCATTTCTTAAGAGAAACACACAGCAAAGTTCTCATCCATGGATCACACTCTGCTTTAGAGCGAGAAGCACGCTCTTGCTTTCTGGAGTCTCTAATACACCAGGTAATCTGAGTGTGCCCAGAACAAAAGAACGGTGTTTCCTACACATACGGACCATATGTAGTCCAAATCTGCTTCTGTTACTGATACAATGCCCTGGTCCTCTAACATCCAATGCATGTCAGTTACGATGAGAAACGTGTGATCTTCGTGAACGATGTAGTTCCTTTGAGCAGAAAAGGGCCTGCCCTTACCTGAAACGAAGTCTTGCCTGTAGGAAGACTCAGAGCCTGCGATTTAACTCCACCTCTGAAGGGAAACACACAGCAGAGTTCTCATCCATGGATCACACTCTGCTTTAGAGCGAGAAGCACGCTCTTGCTTTCTGGAGTCTCTAAGACAGCAGGAAACGTGAGTGTGCTGAGAACAAAAGAACGGTGTTTCCTACACATACGGACCATATCTAGTCCAACTCTGCTTCTGAAACTGATACAAAGCACTGGTCCTCTAACATCCAATGCTTGTTAGTTAAGATGGCAAACGTGTGAGCCTCATGAACGATGTAGTTCGTTTGAGCAGAAAAGTGACTGCCCTTACCTTAAATGAAGTCTTGCTTGTAGGAAGACACAGAGTCTGGGATTTAACTCCATTTCTGCAGGGAAACACACAGCATAGTTCTCATCCATGGATCACAATCTGCTTTAGAGCGAGAAGCACGCTCTTGCTTTCTAAATTCTCTAAGACAGCAGGAAACGTGAGTGCGCTGAGAACAAAAGAACGGTGTTTCCTACACATACGAACCATATGTAGTCCAACTCTCCTTCTTAAACTGATACAAAGCACTGGTCCTCTAACATCCAATGCTTGTCTGTTAAGAAGAGAAATGTGTGAGCTCAGTGAACGATGTAGTTCGTTTGAGCTGAAAAGTGACTGCCGTTACCTGAAACGAAGTCTTGCTTGTAGGAAGACACAGAGATTGGGATTTAACTCCATTTCTGAAGGGAAACACACAGCATAGTTCTCATCCATGGATCACACTCTGCTTTAGAGCGAGAAGCACGCTCTTGCTTTCTGGAGTCTCTAATACACCAGGTAATCTGAGTGTGCCCAGTACAAAAGAACGTTGTTTCCTACACATACGGACCATATGTAGTCCAAATCTGCTTCTGAAACTGATACAATGCACTGGTCCTCTAACATCCAATGCATGTCAGGTAAGATGAGAAACGTGTGATCTTCGTGAACGATGTAGTTCGTTTGAGCAGAAAAGTGCCTGCCCTTACCTGAAACGAAGTCTTGCTTGTAGGAAGACTCAGAGCCTGCGATTTAACTCCATCTCTGAAGGGAAACACACAGCAGAGTTCTCATCCATGGATCACACTCTGCTTTAGAGCGAGAAGCACGCTCTTGCTTTCTGGAGTCTCTAACACAGCAGGAAACGTGAGTGCGCTGAGAACAAAAGAACGGTGTTTCCTACACATACGGACCATATCTAGTCCAACTCTGCTTCTGAAACTGATACAAAGCACTGGTCCTCTAACATCCAATGCTTGTTAGTTAAGATGGCAAACGTGTGAGCCTCATGAACAATGTAGTTCGTTTGAGCAGAAAAGTGACTGCCCTTACCTTAAACGAAGTCTTGCTTGTAGGAAGACACAGAGTCTGGGATTTAACTCCATTTCTGCAGTGAAACACACAGCATAGTTCTCATCCATGGATCACAATCTGCTTTAGAGCGAGAAGCACGCTCTTGCTTTCTAAAGTCTCTAAGACAGCAGGAAACGTGAGTGCGCTGAGAACAAAAGAACGGTGTTTCCTACACATACGGACCATATCTAGTCCAACTCTGCTTCTGAAACTGATACAAAGCACTGGTCCTCTAACATCCAATGCTTGTCAGTTAAGATGAGAAACGTGTGAGCTTTGAGGATGATGTAGTGACTTTGAACTGAAAAGTGACTGCCCTTACCTGTAAGGAAGTCTTGCTTGTAGTAAGACACAGAGCCTGGGATTTAACTCCATTTCTTAAGAGAAACACACAGCAAAGTTCTCATCCATGGATCACACTCTGCTTTAGAGCGAGAAGCACGCTCTTGCTTTCTGGAGTCTCTAATACACCAGGTAATCTGAGTGTGCCCAGAACAAAAGAACGGTGTTTCCTACACATATGGACCATATGTAGTCCAAATCTGCTTCTGTTACTGATACAATGCCCTGGTCCTCTAACATCCAATGCATGTCAGTTACGATGAGAAACGTGTGATCTTCGTGAACGATGTAGTTCGTTTGAGCAGAAAAGGGCCTGCCCTTACCTGAAACGAAGTCTCGCTTGTAGGAAGACTCAGAGCCTGCGATTTAACTCCACCTCTGAAGGGAAACAGACAGCAGAGTTCTCATCCATGGATCACACTCTGCTTTAGAGCGAGAAGCACGCTCTTGCTTTTTGGAGTTTCTAAGACAGCAGGAAACGTGAGTGTGCTGAGAACAAAAGAACGGTGTTTCCTACACATACGGACCATATGTAGTCCAACTCTGCTTCTGAAACTGATACAAAGCACTGGTCCTCTAACATCCAATGCTTGTTAGTTAAGATGGCAAACGTGTGAGCCTCATGAACGATGTAGTTCGTTTGAGCAGAAAAGTGACTGCCCTTACCTTAAACGAAGTCTTGCTTGTAGGAAGACACAGAGTCTGGGATTTAACTCCATTTCTGCAGGGAAACACACAGCATAGTTCTCATCCATGGATCACAATCTGCTTTAGAGCGAGAAGCACGCTCTTGCTTTCTGGAGTCTCTAACACAGCAGGAAACGTGAGTGCGCTGAGAACAAAAGAACGGTGTTTCCTACACATACGGACCATATCTA
>CATKUP010000827.1:0-59000 GCA_949786385.1 Onychomys leucogaster
GATTTGGACTACATATGGTCCATATGTGTAGGAAACACCCTTCTTTTGTTCTGGGCACACTCAGATTTCCTGCTGTATTAGAGATTCTAGAAAGCAAGAGTGTCCTTCTCGCTCTAAAGCAGAGTGTGAACCATGGATGAAAACTATGCTTTGTGTTTCCCTTCAGAAAAGGAGTTAAATCCCACGCTCTGTGTCTTCCTACAAGCAAAACTTCGTTTCAGCTAAGGGCAGTCTCTTTTCAGCTAAAACCAACTACATCGTTCACGGAGCTCACACGTTTCTCATCTTAACAGACAAGCATTGGATGTTAGAGGACCAGTGCTTTGTATCAGTTTCAGAAGCAGAGTTGAAGTAGATATTGTCCGTATGTGTAGGAAACACCGTTCTCTGTTCTCAGCAAACTCACGTTTCCTGCTGTCTTAGAGACTCTAGAAAGCAAGAGCATGCTTCTTGTTCTAACGCAGAGTGTGATCAATGGATGAGAACACTGCTGTGTTTTTCACTTCAGAAATGGAGTTAAATCCCAGGCTCTGAGTCTTCCTACAAGCAAGACTTCATTTCAGGTAAGGGCAGTCAGTTTTCTGCACAAACGAACTACATCGTTCACGAAGCTCACACGTTTCTCATCTTAACTGACAAGCATTGGATGTAAGATGGTCAGTGCTTTTTTTCAGTTTCAGAAGCAGATTTGGACTACATATGGACCATATGTGTAGGAAACACACTTCTTGGTTCTGGGCACACTCAGATTTACTGCTGTATTAGAGACTCTAGAAAGCAAGAGTGTGCTTCTCGCTCTAAAGCAGAGTGTGAACCATGGATGAAAACTATGCTGTGTGTTTCCCTTCAGAAAAGGAGTTAAATCCCAGGCTCTGTGTCTTCTTACAAGCAAAACTTCGTTTCAGGTAAGGGCAGTCACTTTTCAGCTAAAACGAACTACATCGTTCACGGAGCTCACACGTTTCTCGTCTTAACAGACAAGCATTGGAAGTTAGAGGACCAGTGCTTTGTATCAGTTTCAGAAGCAGAGTTGAACTAGATATGGTCCGTATGTGTAGGAAACACCGTTCTTTTGTTCTCAGCAAACTCACGTTTCCTGCTGTCTTAGAGACTCTATAAAGCAAGAGCGTGCTTCTTGTTCTAAAGAAGAGTGTGATCAATTGATGAGAACACTGCTGTGTGTTTCACTTCAGAAATGGAGTTAAATCCCAGGCTCTGAGTCTTCCTTCAAGCAAGAATTCGTTTCAGGTAAGGGCAGTCACTTTTCTGCTCAAACGAACTACATCTTTCACGAAGCTCACACGTTTCTCATCTTAACTGACAAGCATTGGATGTTAGAGGACCAGTGCATTCTATCAGTTTCAGAAGAAGATTTTGATTACATATAGTCCATATGTGTAGGAAACACCGATCTTTTGTTCTCAGCAAACTCATGTTTCCTGCTTTCTTAGAGACTTTAGAAAGCAAGAGCGTGCTTCTCGCTCTAAAGCAGAGTATGATCAATGGATGATTACACTGCTGTGTGTTTTACTTCAGAAATGGAGGTAAATCCCAGGCTCTGAGTCTTCTTACAACCATCACTTCAATTCAGGTAAGGGCAGTCACTTTCTGCTCAAACGAACTACATCGTTCACAAAGCTCACACGTTTCTCATCTTAACTTACAAGCATTGGATGTAAGATGGTCAGTGCTTTGTATCAGTTTCAGAAGCAGATTTGGACTACATATGGTCCATATGTGTAGGAAACACCCTTCTTTTGTTCTGGGCACACTCAGATTTCCTGCTGTATTAGAGATTCTAGAAAGCAAGAGTGTCCTTCTCGCTCTAAAGCAGAGTGTGAACCATGGATGAAAACTATGCTTTGTGTTTCCCTTCAGAAAAGGAGTTAAATCCCACGCTCTGTGTCTTCCTACAAGCAAAACTTCGTTTCAGCTAAGGGCAGTCTCTTTTCAGCTAAAACCAACTACATCGTTCACGGAGCTCACACGTTTCTCATCTTAACAGACAAGCATTGGATGTTAGAGGACCAGTGCTTTGTATCAGTTTCAGAAGCAGAGTTGAAGTAGATATTGTCCGTATGTGTAGGAAACACCGTTCTCTGTTCTCAGCAAACTCACGTTTCCTGCTGTCTTAGAGACTCTAGAAAGCAAGAGCATGCTTCTTGTTCTAACGCAGAGTGTGATCAATGGATGAGAACACTGCTGTGTTTTTCACTTCAGAAATGGAGTTAAATCCCAGGCTCTGAGTCTTCCTACAAGCAAGACTTCATTTCAGGTAAGGGCAGTCAGTTTTCTGCACAAACGAACTACATCGTTCACGAAGCTCACACGTTTCTCATCTTAACTGACAAGCATTGGATGTAAGATGGTCAGTGCTTTTTTTCAGTTTCAGAAGCAGATTTGGACTACATATGGACCATATGTGTAGGAAACACACTTCTTGGTTCTGGGCACACTCAGATTTACTGCTGTATTAGAGACTCTAGAAAGCAAGAGTGTGCTTCTCGCTCTAAAGCAGAGTGTGAACCATGGATGAAAACTATGCTGTGTGTTTCCCTTCAGAAAAGGAGTTAAATCCCAGGCTCTGTGTCTTCTTACAAGCAAAACTTCGTTTCAGGTAAGGGCAGTCACTTTTCAGCTAAAACGAACTACATCGTTCACGGAGCTCACACGTTTCTCGTCTTAACAGACAAGCATTGGAAGTTAGAGGACCAGTGCTTTGTATCAGTTTCAGAAGCAGAGTTGAACTAGATATGGTCCGTATGTGTAGGAAACACCGTTCTTTTGTTCTCAGCAAACTCACGTTTCCTGCTGTCTTAGAGACTCTATAAAGCAAGAGCGTGCTTCTTGTTCTAAAGAAGAGTGTGATCAATTGATGAGAACACTGCTGTGTGTTTCACTTCAGAAATGGAGTTAAATCCCAGGCTCTGAGTCTTCCTTCAAGCAAGAATTCGTTTCAGGTAAGGGCAGTCACTTTTCTGCTCAAACGAACTACATCTTTCACGAAGCTCACACGTTTCTCATCTTAACTGACAAGCATTGGATGTTAGAGGACCAGTGCATTCTATCAGTTTCAGAAGAAGATTTTGATTACATATAGTCCATATGTGTAGGAAACACCGATCTTTTGTTCTCAGCAAACTCACGTTTCCTGCTTTCTTAGAGACTTTAGAAAGCAAGAGCGTGCTTCTCGCTCTAAAGCAGAGTATGATCAATGGATGATTACACTGCTGTGTGTTTTACTTCAGAAATGGAGGTAAATCCCAGGCTCTGAGTCTTCTTACAACCATCACTTCAATTCAGGTAAGGGCAGTCACTTTCTGCTCAAACGAACTACATCGTTCACAAAGCTCACACGTTTCTCATCTTAACTTACAAGCATTGGATGTAAGATGGTCAGTGCTTTGTATCAGTTTCAGAAGCAGATTTGGACTACATATGGTCCATATGTGTAGGAAACACCCTTCTTTTGTTCTGGGCACACTCAGATTTCCTGCTGTATTAGAGATTCTAGAAAGCAAGAGTGTCCTTCTCGCTCTAAAGCAGAGTGTGAACCATGGATGAAAACTATGCTTTGTGTTTCCCTTCAGAAAAGGAGTTAAATCCCACGCTCTGTGTCTTCCTACAAGCAAAACTTCGTTTCAGCTAAGGGCAGTCTCTTTTCAGCTAAAACCAACTACATCGTTCACGGAGCTCACACGTTTCTCATCTTAACAGACAAGCATTGGATGTTAGAGGACCAGTGCTTTGTATCAGTTTCAGAAGCAGAGTTGAAGTAGATATTGTCCGTATGTGTAGGAAACACCGTTCTCTGTTCTCAGCAAACTCACGTTTCCTGCTGTCTTAGAGACTCTAGAAAGCAAGAGCATGCTTCTTGTTCTAACGCAGAGTGTGATCAATGGATGAGAACACTGCTGTGTTTTTCACTTCAGAAATGGAGTTAAATCCCAGGCTCTGAGTCTTCCTACAAGCAAGACTTCATTTCAGGTAAGGGCAGTCAGTTTTCTGCACAAACGAACTACATCGTTCACGAAGCTCACACGTTTCTCATCTTAACTGACAAGCATTGGATGTAAGATGGTCAGTGCTTTTTTTCAGTTTCAGAAGCAGATTTGGACTACATATGGACCATATGTGTAGGAAACACACTTCTTTTGTTCTGGGCACACTCAGATTTACTGCTGTATTAGAGACTCTAGAAAGCAAGAGTGTGCTTCTCGCTCTAAAGCAGAGTGTGAACCATGGATGAAAACTATGCTGTGTGTTTCCCTTCAGAAAAGGAGTTAAATCCCAGGCTCTGAGTCTTCCTATAAGCAAGAATTCGTTTCAGGTAAGGGCAGTCACTTTTCAGCTAAAACGAACTACATCGTTCACGGAGCTCACACGTTTCTCGTCTTAACAGACAAGCATTGGATGTTAGAGGACCAGTGCTTTGTATCAGTTTCAGAAGCAGAGTTGAACTAGATATGGTCCGTATGTGTAGGAAACACCGTTCTTTTGTTCTCAGCAAACTCACGTTTCCTGCTGTCTTAGAGACTCTATAAAGCAAGATCGTGCTTCTTGTTCTAAAGAAGAGTGTGATCAATTGATGAGAACACTGCTGTGTGTTTCACTTCAGAAATGGAGTTAAATCCCAGGCTCTGAGTCTTCCTACAAGCAAGAATTCGTTTCAGGTAAGGGCAGTCAATTTTCTGCTCAAACGAACTACATCTTTCACGAAGCTCACATGTTTCTCATCTTAACTGACAAGCATTGGATGTTAGAGGACCAGTGCATTCTATCAGTTTCAGAAGAAGATTTTGATTACATATAGTCCATATGTGTAGGAAACACCGATCTTTTTTTCTCAGCAAACTCACGTTTCCTGCTTTCTTAGAGACTTGAGAAAGCAAGAGCGTGCTTCTCGCTCTAAAGCAGAGTATGATCAATGGATGATTACACTGCTGTGTGTTTTACTTCAGAAATGGAGGTAAATCCCAGGCTCTGAGTCTTCCTACAACCAAGACTTCAATTCAGGTAAGGGCAGTCACTTTTCTGCTCAAACGAACTACATCGTTCACGAAGCTCACACGTTTCTCATCTTAACTTACAAGCATTGGATGTAAGATGGTCAGTGCTTTGTATCAGTTTCAAAAGCAGATTTGGACCACATATGGTCCATATGTGTAGCAAACACCGTTCTTTTGTTCTCAGCACACTCACGTTTCCTGCTGTCTTAGAGACTGTAGAAAGCAAGAGCGTGCTTCTCACTCTAAAGCTTAGTGTGAACCATGGATGAGAACTATGCTGTGTGTTTCCCTTCAGAAAAGGAGTTAAATCCCAGCCTCTGTGTCTTCCTACAAGCAAGACTTCGTTTCAGGTAAGGGCAGTCACTTTTCAGCTAAAACCAACTACATCATTCACGGAGCTCACACATTTCTCATCTTAACAGACAAGCATTGGATGTTAGAGGACCAGTGCTTTGTATCAGTTTCAGAAGCAGAGTTCGACTAGATATGGTCCGTATGTGTAGGATACACCGTTCTTTTGTTCTCAGCACACTCACGTTTCCTGTTGTCTTAGAGAATCTAGAAAGCAAGAGCGTGCTTTTTTCTAAAGCAGAGTGTGATCCATGGATGAGAACTATGCTGTGTGTTTGCCTTCAGAAACGGAGTTAAATCCCAGGCTCTGAGTCTTCCTACAAGCAAGACTTCGTTTCAGGTAAGGGCAGTCACTTTTCAGCTAAAACGAACTACATCGATCACGGAGCTCACACGTTTCTCATCTTAAAAGACAAGCATTGGATGTTAGAGGACCAGTGCTTTGTATCAGTTTCAGAGGCAGAGTTGGACTAGATATGGTCCGTATGTGTAGGAAACACCGTTTTTTTGTTCTCAGCAAACTCACGTTTCCTGCTGTCTTAGAGACTCTAGAAAGCAAGATCGTGCTATTTGTTCTAAAGCAGAGTGTGATCAATGGATGAGAACACTACTGTGTGTTTCACTTCAGAAATGGAGTTAAATCCCAGGCTCTGAGTCTTCCTACAAGCAAGACTTCGTTTCAGGTAAGGGCAGTCACTTTTCTGCTCAAAGGAACTACATCGTTCACGAAGCTCACACGTTTCTCATCTTAACTGACAAGCATTGGATGTTAGAGGACCAGTGCTTTGTATCTGTTTCAGAAGCAGAGTTGGACTAGATATGGTCCATATGTGTAGGAAACACCGTTCTTTTGTTCTCAGCACACTCACGTTTCCTGCTGTCTTAGAGACTTTAGAAAGCAAGAGCGTGCTTCTCGCTCTAAAGCAGAGTATGATCAATGGATGATTACACTGCTGTGTGTTTTACTTCAGAAATGGAGGTAAATCCCAGGCTCTGAGTCTTCCTACAACCAAGACTTCAATTCAGGTAAGGGCAGTCACTTTTCTGCTCAAACGAACTACATCGTTCACGAAGCTCACACGTTTCTCATCTAAACTTACAAGCATTGGATGTAACATGGTCAGTGCTTTGTATCAGTTACAAAAGCAGATTTGGACTACATATGGTCCATATGTGTAGCAAACACCGTTCTTTTGTTCTCATCACACTCACGTTTCCTGCTGTCTTAGAGACTGTAGAAAGCAAGAGCGTGCTTCTCACTCTAAAGCTTAGTGTGAACCATTGATGAGAACTATGCTGTGTGTTTCCCTTCAGAAAAGGAGTTAAATCCCAGCCTCTGTGTCTTCCTACAAGAAAGACTTCGTTTCAGGTAAGGGCAGTCACTTTTCAGCTAAAACCAACTACATCATTCACGGAGCTCACACATTTCTCATCTTAACAGACAAGCATTGGATGTTAGAGGACCAGTGCTTTGTATCAGTTTCAGAAGCAGAGTTCGACTAGATATGGTCCGTATGTGTAGGAAACACCGTTCTTTTGTTCTCAGCACACTCACGTTTCCTGTTGTCTTAGAGAATCTAGAAAGCAAGAGCGTGCTTCTTTCTAAAGCAGAGTGTGATCCATGGATGAGAACTATGCTGTGTGTTTGCCTTCAGAAACGGAGTTAAATCCCAGGCTCTGAGTCTTCCTACAAGCAAGACTTCGTTTCAGGTAAGGGCAGTCACTTTTCAGCTAAAACGAACTACATCGTTCACGGAGCTCACACGTTTCTCATCTTAAAAGACAAGCATTGGATGTTAGAGGACCAGTGCTTTGTATCAGTTTCAGAGGCAGAGTTGGACTAGATATGGTCCGTATGTGTAGGAAACACCGTTTTTTTGTTCTCAGCAAACTCACGTTTCCTGCTGTCTTAGAGACACTAGAAAGCAAGATCGTGCTATTTGTTCTAAAGCAGAGTGTGATCAATGGATGAGAACACTACTGTGTGTTTCACTTCAGAAATGGAGTTAAATCCCAGGCTCTGAGTCTTCCTACAAGCAAGACTTCGTTTCAGGTAAGGGCAGTCACTTTTCTGCTCAAAGGAACTACATCGTTCACGAAGCTCACACGTTTCTCATCTTAACTGACAAGCATTGGATGTTAGAGGACCAGTGCTTTGTATCTGTTTCAGAAGCAGATTTGGACTAGATATGGTCCATATGTGTAGGAAACACCGTTCTTTTGTTCTCAGCACACTCACGTTTCCTGCTGTCTTAGAGACTTTAGAAAGCAAGAGCGTGCTTCTCGCTCTAAAGCAGAGTATGATCAATGGATGATTACACTGCTGTGTGTTTTACTTCAGAAATGGAGTTAAATCCCAGGCTCTGAGTCTTCCTACAAGCAAGACTTCGTTTCAGGTAAGGGCAGTCACTTTTATGCTCAAACGAACTACATCGTTCACGAAGCTCACACGTTTCTCATCTTAACTGACAAGCATTGGATGTTAGAGGACCAGTGCTTTGTATCTGTTTCAGAAGCAGAGTTGGACTAGATATGGTCCGTATGTGTAGGAAACACCGTTCTTTTGTTCTCAGCAAACTCACGTTTCCTGCTGTCTTAGAGACTTTAGAAAGCAAGAGCTTGCTTCTCGCTCTAAAGCAGAGTATGATCAATGGATGATTACACTGCTGTGTGTTTTACTTCAGAAATGGAGTTAAATCCCAGGCTCTGAGTCTTCCTAAAAGCAAGACTTCGTTTCAGGTAAGGGCAGTCACTTTTCTGCTCAAACGAACTACATGGTTCACGAAGCTCACACGTTTCGCATCTTAACTGACAAGCATTGGATGTAAGATGGTCAGTGCTTTTTTTCAGTTTCAGAAGCAGATTTGAACTACATATGGTCCATATGTGTAGGAAACACCGTTCTTTTGCTCTGGGCACACTCAGATTTCCCTTCTTTTGCTCTGGGCACAGTCAGATTTCCTGCTGTATTAGAGACTCTAGAAAGCAAGAGTGTGCTTCTCACTCTAAAGCAGAGTGTGATCCATCAATGAGAACTGTGCTGTGTGTTTCCCTTCAGAAATGGACTTAAATCCCATGCTCTGTGTCTTACTACAAGCAAGACTTCGTTTCAGGTAAGGGCAGTCACTTTTCAGTTCAAAGGAACTACATCATTCATTAAGCTCACACGTTTCTCATCTTAACTGACAAGCATTGGATGTTAGAGGACCAGTGCTTTGTATCAGTTTCAGAAGCAGAGTTGGACTAGATATGGTCCCTATGTGTAGGAAACACCGTTCTTTTGTTCTCAGCACACTCACGTTTCCTGCTGTCTTAGAGACATTAGAAAGCAAGAGCGTGCTTCACGCTCTAAAGCAGAGTATGATCAATGGATGATTACACTGCTGTGTGTTTTACTTCAGAAATGGAGTTAAATCCCAGGCTCTGAGTCTTCCTACAAGCAAGACTTCGTTTCAGGTAAGGGCAGTCAGTTTTCTGCTCAAACGAACTACATCGTTCACGGAGCTCACACGTTTCTCGTCTTAACAGACAAGCATTGGATGTTAGAGGAACAGTGCTTTGTATCAGTTTCAGAAGCAGAGTTGAACTAGATATGGTCCGTATGTGTAGGAAACACCGTTCTTTTGTTCTCAGCAAACTCACGTTTCCTGCTGTCTTAGAGACTCTATAAAGCAAGATCGTGCTTCTTGTTCTAAAGAAGAGTGTGATCAATTGATGAGAACACTGCTGTGTGTTTCACTTCAGAAATGGAGTTAAATCCCAGGCTCTGATTCTTCCTACAAGCTAGAATTCATTTCAGGTAAGGGCAGTCACTTTTCTGCTCAAACGAACTACATCTTTCACGAAGCTCACACGTTTCTCATCTTAACTGACAAGCATTGGATGTTAGAGGACCAGTGCATTCTATCAGTTTCAGAAGAAGATTTTGATTACATATAGTCCATATGTGTAGGAAACACCGATCTTTTGTTCTGGTCACACTCACGTTTCCTGCTGTCTTAGAGACTCTAGAAAGCAAGAACGTGCTTCTCGCTCTAAAACAGATTGTGATCCATGGATGAGACTATGCTGTGTGTTTCACTTCAGAAATGGAGTTAAATCCCAGGCTCTGAGTCTTCCTACAATCAAGACTTCGTTTCAGATAAGGGCAGTCACTTTTCTGCTCAAACGAACTACATCTTTCACGAAGCTCACACGTTTCTCATCTTAACTGACAAGCATTGGATATTAGAGGACCAGTGCTTAGTATCTGTTTCAGAAGCAGAGTTGGACTAGATATGGTCCGTATGTGTAGGAAACACCGTTCTTTTGTTCTCAGCACACTCACGTTTCCTGCTGTCTTAGAGACTTTAGAAAGCAAGACCGTGCTTCTCGCTCTAAAGCAGAGTATTATCAATGGATGATTACACTGCTGTGTGTTTTACTTCAGAAATGGAGATATATCCCAGGCTCTGAGTCTTCCTACAAGCAAGAATTCAATTCAGGTAAGGGCAGTCAGTTTTCTGCTCAAACAAACTACATCGTTCACGAAGCTCACACGTTTTGCATCTTAACTGACAAGCATTGGATGTAAGATGGTCAGTGCTTTTTTTCATTTTCAGAAGCAGATTTGGACTACATATGGTCCATATGTGTAGGAAACACCCTTCTTTTGTTCTGGGCACACTCAGATTTCCTGCTGTATTAGAGACTCTAGAAAGCAAGAGTGTGCTTCACGCTCTAGAGCAGAGTGTGATCCATGGGTGAGAACTATGCTGTGTGTTTCCCTTCAGAAATGGAGTTAAATCCCAGGCTCTGTGTCTTCCTACAGGCAAGACTTCGTTTCAGGAAGGGCAATCACTTTGCAGCTCAAACAAACTACATCGTTCACGAAGCTCACACGTTTCTCATCTTAACAGACAAGCATTGGATTTTAGAGGACCAGTGCTTTGTATCAGTTTCAGAAGCAGAGTTGGACTAGATATGGTCCGTATGTGTAGGAAACACCGTTCCTTTGTTCTCAGCACACTCACGTTTCCTGTTTTCTTAGAGACTTGAGAAAGCAAGAGCGTGCTTCTCGCCGTAAAGCAGAGTATGATCAATGGATGATTACACTGCTGTGTGTTTGCCTTCAGAAACGGAGTTAAATCCCAGGCTCTGAGTCTTCCTACAAGCAAGACTTCAATTCAGGTAAGGGCAGTCACTTTTCTTCTCAAACGAACTACATCGTTCACGAAGCTCACACGTTTCGCATCTTAACTGACAAGCATTGGATGTAAGATGGTCAGTGCTTTTTTTCAGTTTCAGTAGCAGATTTGGACTACATATGGTCCATATGTGTAGGAAACACCCTTCATTTGCTCTGGGCACACTCAGATTTCCTGCTGTATTAGAGACTCTAGAAAGCAAGAGTGTGCTTCTCACTCTAAAGCAGAGTGTGATCCATCAATGAGAACTATGCTGTGTGTTTCCCTTCAGAAATGGACTTAAATCCCAGGCTCTGTGTCTTACTACAAGCAAGACTTCGTTTCAGGTAAGGGCAGTCACTTTTCAGTTCAAAGGAACTACATCATTCACTAAGCTCACACGTTTCTCATCTTAACTGACAAGCATTGGATGTTAGAGGACCAGTGCTTTGTATCAGTTTCAGAAGCAGAGTTCGACTAGATATGGTCCGTATGTGTAGGACACACCGTTCTTTTGTTCTCAGCACACTCACGTTTCCTGTTGTCTTAGAGAATCTAGAAAGCAAGAGCGTGCTTCTTTCTAAAGCAGAGTGTGATCCATGGATGAGAACTATGCTGTGTGTTTGCCTTCAGAAATGGAGTTAAATCCCAGGCTCTGAGTCTTCCTACAATGAAGACTTCGTTTCAGGTAAGGGCAGTCACTTTTCAGCTAAAACGAACTACTTCGTTCACGGAGCTCACACGTTTCTCATCTTAAAAGACAAGCATTGGATGTTAGAGGACCAGTGCTTTGTATCAGTTTCAGAAGCAGAGTTGGACTAGATATGGTCCGTATGTGTAGGAAACACCGTTCTTTTGTTCTCAGCAAACTCACGTTTCCTGCTGTCTTTGAGACACTAGAAAGCAAGATCGTGCTTCTCGCTCTAAAGCAGAGTGTGATCCATGGATGAGAACTAAGCTGTGTGTTTCCTTCAGAAAAGGAGTTAAATCCCAGGCTCTGTGTCTTCCTACAAGCAAGACGTCATTTCAGGTAAGGGCAGTCAGTTTTCTGCTCAAACGAACTACATCGTTCACGGAGCTCACACGTTTCTCATCTTAACAGACAAGCATTGGATGTTAGAGGACCAGTGCTTTGTATCAGTTTCAGAAGCAGAGTTGAACTAGATATTGTCCGTATGTGTAGGAAACACCGTTCTCTGTTCTCAGCAAACTCACGTTTCCTGCTGTCTTAGAGACTCTAGAAAGCAAGAGCATGCTTCTTGTTCTAACGCAGAGTGTGATCAATTGATGAGAACACTGCTGTGTGTTTCACTTCAGAAATGGAGTTAAATCCCAGGCTCTGAGTCTTCCTACAAGCAAGAATTCGTTTCAGGTAAGGGCAGTCACTTTTCTGCTCAAACGAACTACATCTTTCACGAAGCTCACACGTTTCTCATCTTAACTGACAAGCATTGGATGTTAGAGGACCAGTGCATTCTATCAGTTTCAGAAGAAGATTTTGATTACATATAGTCCATATGTGTAGGAAACACCGATCTTTTTTTCTCAGCAAACTCACGTTTCCTGCTTTCTTAGAGACTTTAGAAAGCAAGAGCGTGCTTCTCGCTCTAAAGCAGAGTATGATCAATGGATGATTACACTGCTGTGTGTTTTACTTCAGAAATGGAGGTAAATCCCAGGCTCTGAGTCTTCCTACAACCAAGACTTCAATTCAGGTAAGGGCAGTCACTTTTCTGCTCAAACGAACTACATCGTTCACGAAGCTCACACGTTTCTCATCTTAACTTACAAGCATTGGATGTAAGATGGTCAGGGCTTTGTATCAGTTTCAGAAGCAGATTTGGACTACATATGGTCCATATGTGTAGCAAACACCGTTCTTTTGTTCTCAGCACACTCACGTTTCCTGCTGTCTTAGAGACTGTAGAAAGCAAGAGCGTGCTTCTCACTCTAAAGCTTAGTGTGAACCATGGATGAGAACTATGCTGTGTGTTTCCCTTCAGAAAAGGAGTTAAATCCCAGCCTCTGTGTCTTCCTACAAGAAAGACTTCGTTTCAGGTAAGGGCAGTCACTTTTCAGCTAAAACCAACTACATCATTCACGGAGCTCACACATTTCTCATCTTAACAGACAAGCATTGGATGTTAGAGGACCAGTGCTTTGTATCAGTTTTAGAAGCAGAGTTCGACTAGATATGGTCCGTATGTGTAGGAAACACCGTTCTTTTGTTCTCAGCACACTCACGTTTCCTGTTGTCTTAGAGAATCTAGAAAGCAAGAGCGTGCTTCTTTCTAAAGCAGAGTGTGATCCATGGATGAGAACTATGCTGTGTGTTTGCCTTCAGAAACGGAGTTAAATCCCAGGCTCTGAGTCTTCCTACAAGCAAGACTTCGTTTCAGGTAAGGGCAGTCACTTTTCAGCTAAAACGAACTACATCGTTCACGGAGCTCACACGTTTCTCATCTAAAAAGACAAGCATTGGATGTTAGAGGACCAGTGCTTTGTATCAGTTTCAGAGGCAGAGTTGGACTAGATATGGTCCGTATGTGTAGGAAACACCGTTTTTTTGTTCTCAGCAAACTCACGTTTCCTGCTGTCTTAGAGACATTAGAAAGCAAGATCGTGCTATTTGTTCTAAAGCAGAGTGTGATCAATGGATGAGAACACTACTGTGTGTTTCACTTCAGAAATGGAGTTAAATCCCAGGCTCTGAGTCTTCCTACAAGCAAGACTTCGTTTCAGGTAATGGCAGTCACTTTTCTGCTCAAAGGTACTACATCGTTCACGAAGCTCACACGTTTCTCATCTTAACTGACAAGCATTGGATGTTAGAGGACCAGTGCATTCTATCAGTTTCAGAAGAAGATTTTGATTACATATAGTCCATATGTGTAGGAAACACCGATCTTTTTTTCTCAGCAAACTCACGTTTCCTGCTTTCTTAGAGACTTTAGAAAGCAAGAGCGTGCTTCTCGCTCTAAAGCAGAGTATGATCAATGGATGATTACACTGCTGTGTGTTTTACTTCAGAAATGGAGGTAAATCCCAGGCTCTGAGTCTTCCTACAACCAAGACTTCAATTCAGGTAAGGGCAGTCACTTTTCTGCTCAAACGAACTACATCGTTCACGAAGCTCACACGTTTCTCATCTTAACTTACAAGCATTGGATGTAAGATGGTCAGTGCTTTGTATCAGTTTCAGAAGCAGATTTGGACTACATATGGTCCATATGTGTAGCAAACACCGTTCTTTTGTTCTCAGCACACTCACGTTTCCTGCTGTCTTAGAGACTGTAGAAAGCAAGAGCGTGCTTCTCACTCTAAAGCTTAGTGTGAACCATGGATGAGAACTATGCTGTGTGTTTCCCTTCAGAAAAGGAGTTAAATCCCAGCCTCTGTGTCTTCCTACAAGAAAGACTTCGTTTCAGGTAAGGGCAGTCACTTTTCAGCTAAAACCAACTACATCATTCACGGAGCTCACACATTTCTCATCTTAACAGACAAGCATTGGATGTTAGAGGACCAGTGCTTTGTATCAGTTTTAGAAGCAGAGTTCGACTAGATATGGTCCGTATGTGTAGGAAACACCGTTCTTTTGTTCTCAGCACACTCACGTTTCCTGTTGTCTTAGAGAATCTAGAAAGCAAGAGCGTGCTTCTTTCTAAAGCAGAGTGTGATCCATGGATGAGAACTATGCTGTGTGTTTGCCTTCAGAAACGGAGTTAAATCCCAGGCTCTGAGTCTTCCTACAAGCAAGACTTCGTTTCAGGTAAGGGCAGTCACTTTTCAGCTAAAACGAACTACATCGTTCACGGAGCTCACACGTTTCTCATCTTAAAAGACAAGCATTGGATGTTAGAGGACCAGTGCTTTGTATCAGTTTCAGAGGCAGAGTTGGACTAGATATGGTCCGTATGTGTAGGAAACACCGTTTTTTTGTTCTCAGCAAACTCACGTTTCCTGCTGTCTTAGAGACACTAGAAAGCAAGATCGTGCTATTTGTTCTAAAGCAGAGTGTGATCAATGGATGAGAACACTACTGTGTGTTTCACTTCAGAAATGGAGTTAAATCCCAGGCTCTGAGTCTTCCTACAAGCAAGACTTCGTTTCAGGTAAGGGCAGTCACTTTTCTGCTCAAAGGTACTACATCGTTCACGAAGCTCACACGTTTCTCATCTTAACTGACAAGCATTGGATGTTAGAGGACCAGTGCTTTGTATCTGTTTCAGAAGCAGAGTTGGACTAGATATGGTCCATATGTGTAGGAAACACCGTTCTTTTGTTCTCAGCATACTCACGTTTCCTGCTGTCTTAGAGACTTTAGAAAGCAAGAGCGTGCTTCTCGTTCTAAAGCAGAGTATGATCAATGGATGATTACACTGCTGTGTGTTTTACTTCAGAAATGGAGGTAAATCCCAGGCTCTGAGTCTTCCTACAACCAAGACTTCAATTCAGGTAAGGGCAGTCACTTTTCTGCTCAAAGGAACTACATCGTTCACGAAGCTCACACGTTTCTCATCTTAACTGACAAGCATTGGATGTTAGAGGACCAGTGCTTTGTATCTGTTTCAGAAGCAGAGTTGGACTAGATATGGTCCGTATGTGTAGGAAACACCGTTCTTTTGTTCTCAGCACACTCACGTTTCCTGCTGTCTTAGAGACTTTAGAAAGCAAGAGCTTGCTTCTCGCTCTAAAGCAGAGTATGATCAATGGATGATTACACTGCTGTTTGTTTTACTTCAGAAATGGAGTTAAATCCCAGGCTCTGAGTCTTCCTAAAAGCAAGACTTCGTTTCAGGTAAGGGCAGTCACTTTTCTGCTCAAACGAACTACATGGTTCACGAAGCTCACACGTTTCGCATCTTAACTGACAAGCATTGGATGTAAGATGGTCAGTGCTTTTTTTCAGTTTCAGAAGCAGATTTGGACTACATATGGTCCATATGTGTAGGAAACACCGTTCTTTTGCTCTGGGCACACTCAGATTTCCCTTCTATTGCTCTGGGCACAGTCAGATTTCCTGGTGTATTAGAGACTCTAGAAAGCAAGAGTGTGCTTCTCACTCTAAAGCAGAGTGTGATCCATCAATGAGAACTGTGCTGTGTGTTTCCCTTCAGAAATGGACTTAAATCCCAGGCTCTGTGTCTTACTACAAGCAAGACTTCGTTTCAGGTAAGGGCAGTCAATTTTCAGTTCAAAGGAACTATATCATTCACTAAGCTCACACGATTCTCATCTTAACTGACAAGCATTAGATGTTAGAGGACCAGTGTTTTGTATCACTTTCAGAAGAAGAATTGGACTAGATATGGTCCGTATGTGTAGGAAACACCATTCTTTTGTTCTAAGCACACTCACGTTTCCTGCTGTCTTAGAGACTGTAGAAAACAAGAGCGTGCTTCTCGCTCTAAAGCAGAGTGTGAACCATGGATGAGAACTATGCTGTGTGTTTCCCTTCAGAAAAGGAGTTAAATCCCAGGCTCTTGGTCTTCTACAAGCAAGACTTCGTTTCAGGTAAGGGCAGTCACTTTTCAGCTAAAACGAACTACATCGTTCACGGAGCTCACACATTTCTCATCTTAACAGACAAGCATTGGATGTTAGAGGACCAGTTCTTTGTATCAGTTTCAGAAGCAGAGTTCGAGTAGATATGGTCTGTATGTGTATGAAACACCGTTCTTTTGTTCTCAGCAAACTCACGTTTCCTGCTGTCTTAGAGACTCTAGAAAGAAGAGCATGCATCTTGTTCAAACGCAGAGTGTGTTCAATGGATGAGAACACTGCTGTGTGTTTCACTTCAGAATTGGAGTTAAATCCCATGCTCTGTGTCTCCCTACAAGTAAGACTTCGTTTCAGTAAGGGCAGTCACTTTTCTGCTCAAAGGAACTACATACTTCACGAAGCTCACACGTTTCTCATCTTAACTGACAAACATTGGATGTTATAGGACCAGTGCTTTGTATCTGTTTCAGAAGCAGAGTTGGATTAGATATGGTCCCTATGTGTAGGAAACACCGTTATTTTGTTCTCAGCACACTCATGTTTCCTGCTATCTTAGAGACTTTAGAAAGCAAGAGCGTGCTTCTCGCTCTAAAGCAGAGTGTGATCCTTGGATGAGAACACTGCTCTGTGTTTCACATACGAAATGGAGTTAATTCCCAGGCTCTGAGTCTTCCTACAAGCAAGACTTCTTTTCAGGTAAGGGCAGTCACTTTTCTGCTCAAACGAACTACATCATTCACGAAGCTCACACGTTTCTCATCTTAATTGAGAAGCTTTGGATGTTAGAGTACCAGTGCTTTGTATCAGTTTCAGAAGAAGAGTTGGACTAGATATGGTCCGTATGTGTAGGAAACACCGTTCTTTTGTTCTCAGCACACTCACGTTTCCTGCTGTCTTAGATACTTTAGAAAGCAAGAGGGTGCTTCTTGCTCTAAAGCAGAGTGTGATCCATTGATGAGAACTATGCTGTATGTTTCCCTTCAGTAATGGAGTTAAATCCCAGACTCTGTTTCTTCCTACAGGCAAGATTTCTTTTCAGGTAAGGGCAGTCACTTTTCTGCTCAAACGAACTACATCGTTCACGAAGCTCACACGTTTCTCATCTTAACTGACAAGCATTGGATGTAAGATGGTCAGTGCTTTGTATCAGTTTCAGAAGAAGAGTTGTACTAGATATGGTCCGTATGTGTAGGAAACACCGTTCTTTTGTTCTCAGCACACTCACGTTTCCTGCTGTCTTAGAGACTCTAGAAAGCAAGAGTGTGCTTCTCACTCTAAAGCAGAGTGTGATCCATGGATGAGAACTATGCTGTCCGTTTCCCTTCAGAAATGGACTTAAATCCCAGGCTCTGTGTCTTACTACAAGCAAGACTTCGTTTCAGGTAAGGGCAGTCTCTTTTCAGTTCAAAGGAACTACATCATTCACTGAGCTCACACGTTTCCCATCTTAACTGACAAGCATTGGATGTTAGAGGACCAGTGCATTCTATCAGTTTCAGAAGAAGATTTGGATTACATATTGTCCTTATGTGTAGGAAACACCGTTCTGGGCATACTCAGATTTCCTGCTGTATTAGAGACTCTATAAAGCAAGAATGTGCTTCTTGCTCTAAAGCAGAGTGTGATCAATGGTTGAGAACTATGCTGTGTGTTCCACTTCAGAAATGAAGTTAAATCTCAGGCTCTGAGTCTTCCTACAAGCAAGACTTCATTTCAGGTAAGGGCAGTCACTTTTCAGTTCAAAGGAACTACATCATTCACTAAGCTCACACGTTTCTCCTCTTAACTGACAAGCATTGGATGTTAGAGGACCAGTGCTTTGTATCAGTTTCAGAAGCAGAGTTGGACTAGATATGGTCCGTATGTGTAGGAAACACTGTTCTTTTCTTCTCAGCACACTCACGTTTCCTGCTGTCTTAGAGACTCTAGAAAGCAAGAGCGTGCTTCTTCTTCTAAAGCAGAGTGTGATCAAAGGATGAGACAATGCTGTGTATTTAACTTCAGAAATGGAGTTAAATCCCATGCTCTGAGTCTCCCTACAAGCAAGACTTCATTTCAGGTAAGGGCAGTCACTTTTCTGCTCAAAGGAACTACATCCTTCACGAAGCTCACACGTTTCTCATCTTAACTGACAACCATTGGATGTTAGAGGACCACTGCATTGTATCAGTTTCAGAAGAAGATTTGGACTACATATAGTCCGTATGTGTAGGAAACACCGTTCTTTTGTTCTGGGGACACTCAGATTTCCTGCAGTATTAGAGAATCTAGAAAGCAAGAGCGTGCTTCTTGCTCTAAAGCAGAGTGTTAATCATGGATGAGAACTATGCTGTGTGTTTCCCTTCAGTAATGGACTTAAATCCCAGGCTCTGTGTCTTACTATAAGCAAGACTTCATTACAAGTAAGTGCAGTCACTTTTCAGTTCAAAGGAACTACATCATTCACTAAGCTCACACGTTTCTCCTCTTAACTGGCAAGCATTGGATGATAGAGGACCAGTGATTTGTATCACTTTCAGAAGCAGAGTTGGACTAGATATGGTCCATATGTGTAGGAAACACCGTTCTTTTGTTCTCAGCACACTCACGTTTCCTGCTGTCTTAGAGACTGTAGAAAGCAAGAGCGTGCTTGTCGCTCTAAAGCAGAGTGTGGTCCATGGATGAGAACTATGCTGTGTGTTTCCCTTCAGAAAAGGAGTTGAATCCCAGGCTCTGTGTCTTCCTACAAGAAAGACTTCGTTTCAGGTAAGGGCAGTCACTTTTCAGCTCAAACGAACTACATAGTTCACGGAGCTCACACGTTTCTCATCTTAACAGACAAGCATTGGATGTTAGCGGACCAGTGCTTTGTATCAGTTTCAGAAGCAGAGTTGGACTAGATATGGTACGTATGTGTAGGAAACACTGTTCTTTTGTTCTCAGCAAACTCACGTTTCCTGCTGTCTTAGAGACTCTAGAAAGCACGATCATGCTTCTTGTTCTAAAGCAGAGTGTGATCAATGGATGAGAACACTGCTGTGTGTTTCACTTCAGAAATGGTGTTAAATCCCATGCTCTGAGTCTTCCTACAAGCAAGACTTCATTTCAGGTAAGGGCAGTCACTTTTCTGCTCAAATGAACTACATCTTTCACGAAGCTCACACGTTTCTCATCTTAACAGAGAAGCATTGGATGTTAGAGGACCAGTGCATTCTATCAGTTTCAGAAGAAGATTTGGATTACCTATTGTCCTTATGTGTAGGAAACACCGTTCTTTTGTTCTGTGCACACTCAGATTTCCTGCTGTATTAGAGACTTTATAAAGCAAGAACGTGCTTCTCACTCTAAAACAGAGTGTGATCCATGGATGAGAACTATGCTGTGTGTTTCACTTCAGAAATGGAGTTAAATCTCAGGCTCTGAGTCTTCCTACAAGCAAGACTTCGTTTCAGGTAAGGGCAGTCACTTTTCAGCTCAAAGGAACTACATCGTTCACTGAGCTCACACGTTTCTCATCTTAGCAGACAAGCATTGGATGTTAGAGGACCAGTGCTTTGTATCAGTTTCAGAAGCAGAGTTGGACTAGATATGGTCCGTATGTGTAGGAAACACCGTTCTTTTCTTCTCAGCACACTCACGTTTCCTGCTGTCTTAGAGACTCTAGAAAGCAAGAGCGTGCTTCTTGTACTAAAGCAGAGTGTGATCAATGAATGAGACAATGCTGTGTGTTTCACTTCAGAAATGGAGTTAAATCCCATGCTCTGAGTCTCCCTACAAGCAAGACTTCGTTTCAGGTAAGGGCAGTCACTTTTCTGCTCAAACGAACTACATTGTTCACCAAGCTCAAACTTATCTCATCTTAATTGACAAGCATTGGATGTTAGAGGACCAGTGCTTTGTATCAGTTTCAGAAGCAGATTTGGACTACATATGGTCCATATGTGTAGGAAACACCGATCTTTTGTTCTGGGCACACTCACGTTTCATGCTGTCTTAGAGATTTTAGAAAGCAAGAGCGTGCTTCTTGCTCTAGGGCAGAGTGTGATCCATTGATGAGAACTATGCTGTATGTTTCCCTTCAGAAATGGAGTTAAATCCCAGACTCTGTGTCTTCCTACAGGCAAGACTTCGTTTCAGGTAAGGGCAGTCACTTTTCAGCTCAAACGAACTACATCATTCACGGAGCTCACACGTTTCTCATCTTAACAGACAAGAATTGGATTTTAGAGGACCAGTGCTTTGTATCAGTTTCAGATGCAGAGTTGGACTATATAATGTCCGTAAGTGTAGGAAACACCGTTCTTTTGTTCTCAGAACACTCACGTTTCCTGCTGTCTTAGAGAATATAGATAGCAAGAGCGTGCTTCTTGTTCTAAAGCAGAGTGTGATCCATGGATGAGAACTATGCTGTGTGTTTCCCTTCAGAAATGGCTTAAATCCCAGGCTTTGTGTCTTACTACAAGCAAGACTTCGTTTCAGGTAAGGGCAGTCACATTTCAGTTCAAAGGAACTACATCATTCACTAAGCTCACTCGTTTCTCCTCTTAACTGACAAGCATTGGATGTTAGAGGACCAGTGCTTCGTATCACTTTCAGAAGCAGAGTTGGACTAGATATGGTCCGTATGTGTAGGAAACACCGTTCTTTTGTTCTCAGCAAACTCACGTTTCCTGCTGTCTTAGAGACTGTAGAAAGCAAGAGCGTTCTTCTCGCTCTAAAGCAGAGTGTGATCCATGGATGAGAACTATGCTGTGTGTTTCCCTTCAGAAAAGGAGATAAATCCCAGGCTCTGTGTCTTCCTACAAGCAAGACTTCGTTTCAGGTAAGGGCAGTCACTTTTCAGCTCAAACGAACTACATAGTTCACAGAGCTCACACGTTTCTCATCTTAACAGACAAGCATTGGATGTTAGCGGACCAGTGATTTGTATCAGTTTCAGAAGCAGAGTTGGACTAGATATGGTCCGTATGTGTAGGAAACACCGTTCTTTTGTTCTCAGCAAACTCACGTTTCCTGCTGTATTAGAGACTCTATAAAGCAAGAGTGTGCTTCTCACTCTAAAGCAGAGTGTGATCCATGGATGAGAACTGAGCTGTGTGTTTCAATTCAGAAATGGAGTTAAATCCCAGGTTCTGAGTCTACCTACAAGCAAGACTTCGTTTCAGGTAAGGGCAGTCACTTTTCAGCTCAAAGGAACTACATCGTTCACTGAGCTCACACGTTTCTCATCTTAACAGACAAGCATTGGATGTTAGAGGACCAGTGCACTGTAACAGTTTCAGAAGAAGATTTGGACTACATATAGTCAGTATGTGTAGGAAACACCGTTCTTTTGTTCTGGGCACACTCAGATTTCCTGCTGTATTAGAGACTCTAGAAAGCAAGAGCGTGCTTCTTGCTCTAAAGCAAAGTGTGATCCATTGATGAGAACTATGCTGTATGTTTCACTTCAGAAATGGAGTTAAATCCCAGACTCTGTGTCTTCCTACATTCAAGACTTCGTTTCAGGTAAGGGCAGTCACTTTTCAGCTCAAAGGAACTACATCGTTCACTGAGCTCACACGTTTCTCATCTTAGCAGACAAGCATTGGATGTTAGAGGACCAGTGCTTTGTATCAGTTTCAGAAGCAGAGTTGGACTAGATATGGTCCGTATGTGTAGGAAACACCGTTCTTTTCTTCTCAGCACACTCACGTTTCCTGCTGTCTTAGAGACTCTAGAAAGCAAGAGCGTGCTTCTTGTACTAAAGCAGAGTGTGATCAATGAATGAGACAATGCTGTGTGTTTCACTTCAGAAATGGAGTTAAATCCCATGCTCTGAGTCTCCCTACAAGCAAGACTTCGTTTCAGGTAAGGGCAGTCACTTTTCTGCTCAAACGAACTACATTGTTCACCAAGCTCAAACTTATCTCATCTTAATTGACAAGCATTGGATGTTAGAGGACCAGTGCTTTGTATCAGTTTCAGAAGCAGATTTGGACTACATATGGTCCATATGTGTAGGAAACACCGATCTTTTGTTCTGGGCACAGTCACGTTTCATGCTGTCTTAGAGATTTTAGAAAGCAAGAGCGTGCTTCTTGCTCTAGGGCAGAGTGTGATCCATTGATGAGAACTATGCTGTATGTTTCCCTTCAGAAATGGAGTTAAATCCCAGACTCTGTGTCTTCCTACAGGCAAGACTTCGTTTCAGGTAAGGGCAGTCACTTTTCAGCTCAAACGAACTACATCATTCACGGAGCTCACACGTTTCTCATCTTAACAGACAAGAATTGGATTTTAGAGGACCAGTGCTTTGTATCAGTTTCAGATGCAGAGTTGGACTATATAATGTCCGTAAGTGTAGGAAACACCGTTCTTTTGTTCTCAGAACACTCACGTTTCCTGCTGTCTTAGAGAATATAGATAGCAAGAGCGTGCTTCTTGTTCTAAAGCAGAGTGTGATCCATGGATGAGAACTATGCTGTGTGTTTCCCTTCAGAAATGGCTTAAATCCCAGGCTTTGTGTCTTACTACAAGCAAGACTTCGTTTCAGGTAAGGGCAGTCACATTTCAGTTCAAAGGAACTACATCATTCACTAAGCTCACTCGTTTCTCCTCTTAACTGACAAGCATTGGATGTTAGAGGACCAGTGCTTCGTATCACTTTCAGAAGCAGAGTTGGACTAGATATGGTCCGTATGTGTAGGAAACACCGTTCTTTTGTTCTCAGCAAACTCACGTTTCCTGCTGTCTTAGAGACTGTAGAAAGCAAGAGCGTTCTTCTCGCTCTAAAGCAGAGTGTGATCCATGGATGAGAACTATGCTGTGTGTTTCCCTTCAGAAAAGGAGATAAATCCCAGGCTCTGTGTCTTCCTACAAGCAAGACTTCGTTTCAGGTAAGGGCAGTCACTTTTCAGCTCAAACGAACTACATAGTTCACGGAGCTCACACGTTTCTCATCTTAACAGACAAGCATTGGATGTTAGCGGACCAGTGATTTGTATCAGTTTCAGAAGCAGAGTTGGACTAGATATGGTCCGTATGTGTAGGAAACACCGTTCTTTTGTTCTCAGCAAACTCACGTTTCCTGCTGTATTAGAGACTCTATAAAGCAAGAGTGTGCTTCTCACTCTAAAGCAGAGTGTGATCCATGGATGAGAACTGAGCTGTGTGTTTCAATTCAGAAATGGAGTTAAATCCCAGGTTCTGAGTCTACCTACAAGCAAGACTTCGTTTCAGGTAAGGGCAGTCACTTTTCAGCTCAAAGGAACTACATCGTTCACTGAGCTCACACGTTTCTCATCTTAACAGACAAGCATTGGATGTTAGAGGACCAGTGCACTGTAACAGTTTCAGAAGAAGATTTGGACTACATATAGTCAGTATGTGTAGGAAACACCGTTCTTTTGTTCTGGGCACACTCAGATTTCCTGCTGTATTAGAGACTCTAGAAAGCAAGAGCGTGCTTCTTGCTCTAAAGCAAAGTGTGATCCATTGATGAGAACTATGCTGTATGTTTCACTTCAGAAATGGAGTTAAATCCCAGACTCTGTGTCTTCCTACATTCAAGACTTCGTTTCAGGTATGGGCAGTCACTTTTCAGCTCAAACGAACTACCTCGTTCACGAAGCTCACACGTTTCTCATCTTAACAGACAAGAATTGGATTTTAGAGGACCAGTGCTTTGTATCAGTTTCAGATGCAGAGTTGGACTATATAATGTCCGTAATTGTAGGAAACACCCTTCTTTTGTTCTGGGCACACTCAGATTTCCTGCTGTATTAGAGACTCTAGAAAGCAAGAGTGTGCTTCTCGCTCTAAAGCAGAGAGTGATCCATGGATGAGAACTATGTTGTGTGTTTCCCTTCAGAAATGGACTTAAATCCCAGGCTCTGTGTCTTACTACAAGCAAGACTTCGTTTCAGGTAAGGGCAGTCACTTTTCAGTTCAAAGGAATTACATCATTCACTAAGCTCACACGTTTCTCATCTTAACTGACAAGCAATGGATGTTAGAGGACCAGTGCTTTGTATCACTTTCAGAAGCAGAGTTGGAATAGATATGGTCTGTATGTGTAGGAAACACCGTTCTTTTGTTCTCAGCACACTCACGTTTCCTGCTGTCTTAGAGACTGTAGAAAGCAAGAGCATGCTACTCGCTCTAAAGAGGAGTGTGATCCATGGATGAGAACTAAGCTTTGTGTTTCCCTTCAGAAAAGGAGTTAAATCCCAGGCTCTGTGTCTTCCTACAAGCAAGACTTCGTTTCAGGTAAGGGCAGTCAGTTTTCTGCTGAAACGAACTACATTGCTCACGAAGCTCACACGTTTCTCATCTTAACTGACAAGCATTGGATGTTAGAGGGTCAATGCTTTGTATCAGTTTCAGAAGCAGATTTGGACTACATATGGTCGATATGTGTAGGAAACACCAATCTTTTGTTCTGGGCAAACTCACGTTTCCTACTGTCTTAGAGACTTTAGAAAGCAAGAGCGTGCTTCTTGCTCTAAGGCAGAGTGTGATCGATTGATGAGAACTATGCTGTATGTTTCCCTTCAGAAATGGAGTTAAATGCCAGACTCTGTGTCTTCCTACAGGCAAGACTCGTTTCAGGTAAGGGCAGTCACTTTTCAGCTCAAACGAACTACGTCGTTCACTGAGTTCTCACGTTTCTCATCTTAACAGACAAGCATTGGATGTTAGAGGAGCAGTCCTTTCTATCAGTTTCAGAAGCAGAGTTGGAATAGATATGGTCCGTATGTGTAGGAAACACCGTTCTTTTGTTCTCAGCACACTCAGGTTTCCTGCTGTCTTAGAGACTCTAGAAAGCAAGAGCGTGCTTCTTGTTCTAAAGCAGAGTGTGATCAATGAATGAGACAATGCTGTGTGTTTCACTTCAGAAATGGAGTTCAATCCCATGCTCTGAGTCTCCCTACAAGCAAGACTTCGTTTCAGGTAAGGGCAGTCACTTTTCTGCTCAAAGGAACTAGATCGTTCACGAAGCTCACACTTTTCTCATCTTAACTGACAACCATTGGATGTTAGAGGACCAGTGCATTGTATCAGTTTCAGAAGAAGATTTGGAATACATATAGTCCGTATGTGTAGGAAACACCGTTCTTTTGTTCTGGGCACCCTCACATTTCCTGCTGTATTGGAGACTCTATAAAGCATGAGTGTGCTTCTCGCTCTAAAGCAGAGTGTGATCCATGGATGAGAACTATGCTGTGTGTTTCCCTTCAGAAATGGCTTAAATCCCAGGCTCTGTGTCTTACTACAAGCAAGACATCGTTTCAGGTAAGGGCAGTCACTTTTCAGTTCAAAGGAACTACATCATTCACTAAGCTCACACGTTTCTCCTCTTAACTGACAAGCATTGGATGTTAGAGGACCAGTGCTTTGTATCACTTTCAGAAGCAGGGTTGGACTAGATATGGTCCGTATGTGTAGGAAACACCGTTCTTTTGTTCTCAGCAAACTCACGTTTCCTGCTGTCTTAGAGACTGTAGAAAGCAAGAGCGTGCTTCTCGCTCTAAAGCAGAGTGTGATCCATGGATCAGAACTAAGCTGTGTGTTTCCCTTCAGAAAAGGAGTTAAATCCCAGGCTCTGTGTCTTCCTACAAGCAATACTTCATTTCAGGTAAGGGCAGTCAGTTTTCTGCTCAAACGAACTACATGGTTCACAAAGCTAACACGTTTCTCATCTTAACTGACAAGCATTGGATGTTAGAGGGTCAGTGCTTTGTATCAGTTTCAGAAGCAGATATGGACTACATATGGTCCATATGTGTAGGAAACACCGTTCTTTTGTTCTGGGCACACTCAGATTTCCTGCTATATTAGAGAATCTAGAAAGCGAGAGCGTGCTTCTTGCTCTAAAGCAGAGTGTGATCCATGGATGAGAACTATGCTGTATGTTTCCCATCAGAAATGGAGTTAAATCCCAGACTCTGTGTCTTCCTACAGGCAAGACTTCGTTTCAGGTAAGGGCAGTCACTTTTCAGCTCAAACGAACTACATCATTCACGAAGCTCACACGTTTCTCCTCTTAACAGACAAGCATTGGATTTTAGAGGACCAATGCTTTGTATCAGTTTCAGATGCAGAGTTGGACTATATAATGTCTGTAAGTGTAGGAAACACCGTTCTTTTGTTCTCAGCACACTCACGTTTCCTGCTGTCTTAGAGAATCTAGAAAGCAAGAGCGTGCTTCTTGTTCTAAAGCAGAGTGTGATCAATGGATGATTACACTGCTGTGTGTTTTACTTCAGAAATGGAGTTAAATCCCAGGCTCTGAGTCTTCCTACAAGTAAGAATTCAATTCACGAGAGGGCAGTCACTTTTCTGCTCAAACGAACTACATATTTCACGAAGCTCACACGTTTCTCATCTTAACTGACAAGCATTGGATGTAAGATGGTCAGTGCTTTGTATCAGTTTCAGAAGCAGATTTGGACTACATATGGTCCATTTGTGTAGGAAACACCCATCTTTTGTTCTGGGCACACTCAGATTTCATGCTCTATTAGAGACTCTAGAAAGCAAGAGTGTGCTTCTCGCTCTAAAGCAGAGTGTGATCCATGGATGACAACTATGCTGTGTGTTTCCCTTCAGAAATGGACTTAAATCCCAGGCTCTGTGTCTTACTACAAGCAAGACGTCGTTTCAGGCAAGGGCAGTCACTTTTCAGTTCAAAGGAACTACATCATTCACTAAGCTCACACGTTTCTCCTCTTAACAGACAAGCATTGGATGTTAGAGGACCAGTGCTTTGTATCACTTTCAGAAGCAGAGTTGGACTAGATATGGTCCATATGTGTAGGAAACACCGTTCTTTTGTTCTCAGCACACTCACGTTTCCTGCTGTCTTAGAGACTGTAGAAAGCAAGAGCGTGCTTCTCGCTCTAAAGCATAGTGTGATCCATAGATGAGAACTATGCTGTGTGTTTCCCTTCAGAAAAGGAGTTAAATCCCAGGCTCTGAGTCTTCCTACAAGCAAGACTTCGTTTCAGGTAAGGGCAGTCACTTTTCAGCTCAAAGGAACTACATCGTTCACTGAGCTCACACGTTTCTCATCTTAACAGACAAGCATTGGATGTTAGAGGACCAGTGCTTTGTATCACTTTCAGAAGCAGAGTTGGACTAGATATGGTCCGTATGTGTAGGAAACACCGTTCTTTTGTTCTGAGCACTCTCACGTTTCCTGCTGTCTTAGAGACTCTAGAAAGAAAGAGCGTGCTTCTTGTTCTAAAGCAGACTGTGATCAATGAATGAGATAATGCTGTGTGTTTCACTTCAGAAATGGTGTTAAATCCCATGCTCTTTAGTCTCCCTACAAGCAAGACTTCGTTTCAGGTAAGGGCAGTCACTTTTCTGCTCAAACGAACTACATCGTTCATGAAGCTCAAACGTTTCTCATCTTAAATGACAAGCATTGTATGTTAGAGGACCAGTGCTTTGTATCAGTTTCAGAAGAAGAGTTGGACTAGATATCGTCCGTATGTTTAGGAAACACCCTTCTTTTGTCCTCAGCACACTCACGTTTCCTGCTGTCTTAGAGATTTTGGAATGCAAGAGCGTGCTTCTTGCTCTAAAGCAGAGTGTGATCCATGGATGAGAACACTGCTGTGTGTTTCCCTTCAGAAATGGACATAAATCCCAGGCTCTGAGTCTTCCTACAAGCAAGACTTCGTTTCAGGTAAGGGCAGTCACTTTACAGCTCAAACGAACTACATCCTTCACTGAGCTCACACGTTTCTCATCTTAACAGACAAGCATTGGATGTTAGAGGACCAGTGCATTGTATCAGTTTCAGAAGAAGATTTGGACTACATATAGTCAGTATGTGTAGCAAACACCGTTCTTTTGTTCTGGGCACACTCAGATTTCCTGCTGTATTAGAGACTCTAGAAAGCAAGAGCATGCTTCTTGCTGTAAAGCAGAATGTGATCCATAGATGAGAACTATGCTGTATGTTTCCCTTCAGAAATGGAGTTAAATCCCAGACTCAGTATCTTCCTACAGGCAAGCCTTCGTTTCAGGTAAGGGCAGTTACTTTTCAGCTCAAACGAACTACATCATTCACGAAGCTCACACGGTTCTCATTTTAACAGACAAGCATTGGATTTTAGAGGACCAGTGCTTTGTATCAGTTTCAGATGCAGAGTTGGACTATATAATGTCCGTAATTGTAGGAAACACCGTTCTTTTGTTCTCAGCACACTCACGATTCCTGCTGTCTTAGAGACTCTAGAAAGCAAGAGCGTGCTTCTTGTTCTAAAGCAGAGTGTGATCAATGGATGAGACAATGCTGTGTATTTCACTTCAGAAATGGAGTTAAATCCCGTGCTCTGAGTCTCCCTACAAGCAAGATTTCGTTTCAGGTAACGGCAGTCACTTTTCTGCTCAAACGAACTACATTGTTCATGAAGCTCAAACGTTTCTCATCATAATTGACAAGCATTGGATGTTAGAGGACCAGTGCTTTGTATCACTTTCAGAAGCAGAGTTGGACTAGATATGGTCTGTATGTGTAGGAAACACCGTTCTTTTGTTCTCAGCACACTCACGTTTCCTGCTGTCTTAGAGACTCTAGAAAGCAAGAGCGTGCTTCTCGCTCTAAAGCAGAGTGTGATCCATGGATGAGAACTAAGCTGTGTGTTTCCCTTCAGAAAAGGAGTTAAATCTCAGGCTCTGAGTCTTCCTAAAAGCAAGACTTCGTTTCAGGTAAGGGCAGTCACTTTTCAGCTCAAAGGAACTACATCGTTCACTGAGCTCACACGTTTCTCATCTTAACAGACAAGCATTGGATGTTAGAGGACCAGTCCTTTGTATCAGTTTCAGAAGCAGAGTTTGACTAGATATGGTCCGTATGTGTAGGAAACACCGTTCTTTTCTTCTCAGCACACTCACGTTTCCTGCTGTATTAGAGACTCTAGAAAGCAAGAGCGTGCTTCTTGTTCTAAAGCAGAGTGTGATCAATGAATGAGACAATGCTGTGTGTTTCACTTCAGAAATGGAGTTAAATCCCATCCTCTGAGTCTCCCTAAAAGCAAGACTTCGTTTCAGGTAAGGGCAGTCACTTTTCTGCTGAAACTAACTACATCGATCACGAAACTCACACGTTTCTCATCTTAACAGACAAGCATTGGATGTTAGAAGACCAGTGCTTTGTATCAGTTTCAGAAGCAGAGTTGGGCTAGATATGGTCCGTATGTGTAGGAAACACCGTTCTTTTGTTCTCAGCAAACTCACGTTTCCTGTTGTCTTAGAGACTGTAGAAAGCACGATCGTGCTTCTTGTTCTAAAGCAGAGTGTGATCAATGGATGCGAACACTGCTGTGTGTTTCACTTCAGAAATGGAGTTAAATCCCATGCTCTGAGTCTTCCTACAAGCAAGACTTCGTTTCAGGTAAGGGCAGTCACTTTTCTGCTCAAAGGAACTACATCTTTCACGAAGCTCACACGTTTCTCATCTTAACAGACAAGCATTGGATGTTAGAGGACCAGTGCATTCTATCAGTTTCAGAAGAAGATTTGGATTACATATTGTCCTTATGTGTAGGAAACACCGTTCTTTTGTTCTGGGCACACTCAGATTTCCTGCTGTATTAGAGACTCCATAAAGCAAGAGTGTGCTTCTCGCTCTAAAGCAGAGTGTGATCCATGGATGAGAACTATGCTGTTTGTTTAACTTCAGAAATGGAGTTAAATCTCAGGCTCCGAGTCTTCCTACAAGCAAGACTTCATTTCAGGTAAGGGCAGTCACTTTTCAGCTCAAAGGAACTACATCGTTCACTGAGCTCACACGTTTCTCATCATAACAGACAAGCATTGGATGTTAGAGGACCAGTCCGTTCTATCAGTTTCAGAAGCAGAGTTGGACTAGATATGGTCCGTATGTGTAGGAAACACCGTTCTTTTGTTCTCAGCACACTCACATTTCCTGCTCTCGTAGAGACTGTAGAAAGCAAGAGCGTGCTTCTCGCTCTAAAGCAGAGTGTGATCCATGGATGAGAACTATGCCATATGTTTCCCTTCAGAAATGGAGTTAAATCCCAGACTCTGTGTCTTCCTACAGGCAAGACTTCGTTTCAGGTAAGGGCAGTCACTTTTCAGCTCAAACGAACTACATTGCTCACGAAGCTCACACGTTTCTCATCTTAACTGACAAGCATTGGATGTTAGAGGGTCAATGCTTTGTATCAGTTTCAGAAGCAGATTTGGACTACATATGGTCGATATGTGTAGGAAACACCAATCTTTTGTTCTGGGCAAACTCACGTTTCCTACTGTCTTAGAGACTTTAGAAAGCAAGAGCGTGCTTCTTGCTCTAAGGCAGAGTGTGATCGATTGATGAGAACTATGCTGTATGTTTCCCTTCAGAAATGGAGTTAAATGCCAGACTCTGTGTCTTCCTACAGGCAAGACTCGTTTCAGGTAAGGGCAGTCACTTTTCAGCTCAAACGAACTACGTCGTTCACTGAGTTCTCACGTTTCTCATCTTAACAGACAAGCATTGGATGTTAGAGGAGCAGTCCTTTCTATCAGTTTCAGAAGCAGAGTTGGAATAGATATGGTCCGTATGTGTAGGAAACACCGTTCTTTTGTTCTCAGCACACTCAGGTTTCCTGCTGTCTTAGAGACTCTAGAAAGCAAGAGCGTGCTTCTTGTTCTAAAGCAGAGTGTGATCAATGAATGAGACAATGCTGTGTGTTTCACTTCAGAAATGGAGTTCAATCCCATGCTCTGAGTCTCCCTACAAGCAAGACTTCGTTTCAGGTAAGGGCAGTCACTTTTCTGCTCAAAGGAACTAGATCGTTCACGAAGCTCACACTTTTCTCATCTTAACTGACAACCATTGGATGTTAGAGGACCAGTGCATTGTATCAGTTTCAGAAGAAGATTTGGAATACATATAGTCCGTATGTGTAGGAAACACCGTTCTTTGTTCTGGGCACCCTCACATTTCCTGCTGTATTGGAGATTCTATAAAGCATGAGTGTGCTTCTCGCTCTAAAGCAGAGTGTGATCCATGGATGAGAACTATGCTGTGTGTTTCCCTTCAGAAATGGCTTAAATCCCAGGCTCTGTGTCTTGCTACAAGCAAGACATCGTTTCAGGTAAGGGCAGTCACTTTTCAGTTCAAAGGAACTACATCATTCACTAAGCTCACACGTTTCTCCTCTTAACTGACAAGCATTGGATGTTAGAGGACCAGTGCTTTGTATCACTTTCAGAAGCAGGGTTGGACTAGATATGGTCCGTATGTGTAGGAAACACCGTTCTTTTGTTCTCAGCAAACTCACGTTTCCTGCTGTCTTAGAGACTGTAGAAAGCAAGAGCGTGCTTCTCGCTCTAAAGCAGAGTGTGATCCATGGATCAGAACTAAGCTGTGTGTTTCCCTTCAGAAAAGGAGTTAAATCCCAGGCTCTGTGTCTTCCTACAAGCAATACTTCATTTCAGGTAAGGGCAGTCAGTTTTCTGCTCAAACGAACTACATGGTTCACAAAGCTAACACGTTTCTCATCTTAACTGACAAGCATTGGATGTTAGAGGGTCAGTGCTTTGTATCAGTTTCAGAAGCAGATATGGACTACATATGGTCCATATGTGTAGGAAACACCGTTCTTTTGTTCTGGGCACACTCAGATTTCCTGCTATATTAGAGAATCTAGAAAGCGAGAGCGTGCTTCTTGCTCTAAAGCAGAGTGTGATCCATGGATGAGAACTATGCTGTATGTTTCCCATCAGAAATGGAGTTAAATCCCAGACTCTGTGTCTTCCTACAGGCAAGACTTCGTTTCAGGTAAGGGCAGTCACTTTTCAGCTCAAACGAACTACATCATTCACGAAGCTCACACGTTTCTCCTCTTAACAGACAAGCATTGGATTTTAGAGGACCAATGCTTTGTATCAGTTTCAGATGCAGAGTTGGACTATATAATGTCTGTAAGTGTAGGAAACACCGTTCTTTTGTTCTCAGCACACTCACGTTTCCTGCTGTCTTAGAGAATCTAGAAAGCAAGAGCGTGCTTCTTGTTCTAAAGCAGAGTGTGATCAATGGATGATTACACTGCTGTGTGTTTTACTTCAGAAATGGAGTTAAATCCCAGGCTCTGAGTCTTCCTACAAGCAAGAATTCAATTCACGAGAGGGCAGTCACTTTTCTGCTCAAACGAACTACATATTTCACGAAGCTCACACGTTTCTCATCTTAACTGACAAGCATTGGATGTAAGATGGTCAGTGCTTTGTATCAGTTTCAGAAGCAGATTTGGACTACATATGGTCCATTTGTGTAGGAAACACCCATCTTTTGTTCTGGGCACACTCAGATTTCATGCTCTATTAGAGACTCTAGAAAGCAAGAGTGTGCTTCTCGCTCTAAAGCAGAGTGTGATCCATGGATGACAACTATGCTGTGTGTTTCCCTTCAGAAATGGACTTAAATCCCAGGCTCTGTGTCTTACTACAAGCAAGACGTCGTTTCAGGCAAGGGCAGTCACTTTTCAGTTCAAAGGAACTACATCATTCACTAAGCTCACACGTTTCTCCTCTTAACTGACAAGCATTGGATGTTAGAGGACCAGTGCTTTGTATCACTTTCAGAAGCAGAGTTGGACTAGATATGGTCCATATGTGTAGGAAACACCGTTCTTTTGTTCTCAGCACACTCACGTTTCCTGCTGTCTTAGAGACTGTAGAAAGCAAGAGCGTGCTTCTCGCTCTAAAGCATAGTGTGATCCATAGATGAGAACTATGCTGTGTGTTTCCCTTCAGAAAAGGAGTTAAATCCCAGGCTCTGAGTCTTCCTACAAGCAAGACTTCGTTTCAGGTAAGGGCAGTCACTTTTCAGCTCAAAGGAACTACATCGTTCACTGAGCTCACACGTTTCTCATCTTAACAGACAAGCATTGGATGTTAGAGGACCAGTGCTTTGTATCACTTTCAGAAGCAGAGTTGGACTAGATATGGTCCGTATGTGTAGGAAACACCGTTCTTTTGTTCTGAGCACTCTCACGTTTCCTGCTGTCTTAGAGACTCTAGAAAGAAAGAGCGTGCTTCTTGTTCTAAAGCAGACTGTGATCAATGAATGAGATAATGCTGTGTGTTTCACTTCAGAAATGGTGTTAAATCCCATGCTCTTTAGTCTCCCTACAAGCAAGACTTCGTTTCAGGTAAGGGCAGTCACTTTTCTGCTCAAACGAACTACATCGTTCATGAAGCTCAAACGTTTCTCATCTTAAATGACAAGCATTGTATGTTAGAGGACCAGTGCTTTGTATCAGTTTCAGAAGAAGAGTTGGACTAGATATCGTCCGTATGTTTAGGAAACACCCTTCTTTTGTCCTCAGCACACTCACGTTTCCTGCTGTCTTAGAGATTTTGGAATGCAAGAGCGTGCTTCTTGCTCTAAAGCAGAGTGTGATCCATGGATGAGAACACTGCTGTGTGTTTCCCTTCAGAAATGGACATAAATCCCAGGCTCTGAGTCTTCCTACAAGCAAGACTTCGTTTCAGGTAAGGGCAGTCACTTTACAGCTCAAACGAACTACATCCTTCACTGAGCTCACACGTTTCTCATCTTAACAGACAAGCATTGGATGTTAGAGGACCAGTGCATTGTATCAGTTTCAGAAGAAGATTTGGACTACATATAGTCAGTATGTGTAGCAAACACCGTTCTTTTGTTCTGGGCACACTCAGATTTCCTGCTGTATTAGAGACTCTAGAAAGCAAGAGCATGCTTCTTGCTGTAAAGCAGAGTGTGATCCATAGATGAGAACTATGCTGTATGTTTCCCTTCAGAAATGGAGTTAAATCCCAGACTCAGTATCTTCCTACAGGCAAGCCTTCGTTTCAGGTAAGGGCAGTTACTTTTCAGCTCAAACGAACTACATCATTCACGAAGCTCACACGGTTCTCATTTTAACAGACAAGCATTGGATTTTAGAGGACCAGTGCTTTGTATCAGTTTCAGATGCAGAGTTGGACTATATAATGTCCGTAATTGTAGGAAACACCGTTCTTTTGTTCTCAGCACACTCACGATTCCTGCTGTCTTAGAGACTCTAGAAAGCAAGAGCGTGCTTCTTGTTCTAAAGCAGAGTGTGATCAATGGATGAGACAATGCTGTGTATTTCACTTCAGAAATGGAGTTAAATCCCGTGCTCTGAGTCTCCCTACAAGCAAGATTTCGTTTCAGGTAACGGCAGTCACTTTTCTGCTCAAACGAACTACATTGTTCATGAAGCTCAAACGTTTCTCATCATAATTGACAAGCATTGGATGTTAGAGGACCAGTGCTTTGTATCACTTTCAGAAGCAGAGTTGGACTAGATATGGTCTGTATGTGTAGGAAACACCGTTCTTTTGTTCTCAGCACACTCACGTTTCCTGCTGTCTTAGAGACTCTAGAAAGCAAGAGCGTGCTTCTCGCTCTAAAGCAGAGTGTGATCCATGGATGAGAACTAAGCTGTGTGTTTCCCTTCAGAAAAGGAGTTAAATCTCAGGCTCTGAGTCTTCCTAAAAGCAAGACTTCGTTTCAGGTAAGGGCAGTCACTTTTCAGCTCAAAGGAACTACATCGTTCACTGAGCTCACACGTTTCTCATCTTAACAGACAAGCATTGGATGTTAGAGGACCAGTCCTTTGTATCAGTTTCAGAAGCAGAGTTTGACTAGATATGGTCCGTATGTGTAGGAAACACCGTTCTTTTCTTCTCAGCACACTCACGTTTCCTGCTGTATTAGAGACTCTAGAAAGCAAGAGCGTGCTTCTTGTTCTAAAGCAGAGTGTGATCAATGAATGAGACAATGCTGTGTGTTTCACTTCAGAAATGGAGTTAAATCCCATCCTCTGAGTCTCCCTAAAAGCAAGACTTCGTTTCAGGTAAGGGCAGTCACTTTTCTGCTGAAACTAACTACATCGATCACGAAACTCACACGTTTCTCATCTTAACAGACAAGCATTGGATGTTAGAAGACCAGTGCTTTGTATCAGTTTCAGAAGCAGAGTTGGGCTAGATATGGTCCGTATGTGTAGGAAACACCGTTCTTTTGTTCTCAGCAAACTCACGTTTCCTGTTGTCTTAGAGACTGTAGAAAGCACGATCGTGCTTCTTGTTCTAAAGCAGAGTGTGATCAATGGATGCGAACACTGCTGTGTGTTTCACTTCAGAAATGGAGTTAAATCCCATGCTCTGAGTCTTCCTACAAGCAAGACTTCGTTTCAGGTAAGGGCAGTCACTTTTCTGCTCAAAGGAACTACATCTTTCACGAAGCTCACACGTTTCTCATCTTAACAGACAAGCATTGGATGTTAGAGGACCAGTGCATTCTATCAGTTTCAGAAGAAGATTTGGATTACATATTGTCCTTATGTGTAGGAAACACCGTTCTTTTGTTCTGGGCACACTCAGATTTCCTGCTGTATTAGAGACTCCATAAAGCAAGAGTGTGCTTCTCGCTCTAAAGCAGAGTGTGATCCATGGATGAGAACTATGCTGTTTGTTTAACTTCAGAAATGGAGTTAAATCTCAGGCTCCGAGTCTTCCTACAAGCAAGACTTCATTTCAGGTAAGGGCAGTCACTTTTCAGCTCAAAGGAACTACATCGTTCACTGAGCTCACACGTTTCTCATCATAACAGACAAGCATTGGATGTTAGAGGACCAGTCCGTTCTATCAGTTTCAGAAGCAGAGTTGGACTAGATATGGTCCGTATGTGTAGGAAACACCGTTCTTTTGTTCTCAGCACACTCACATTTCCTGCTCTCGTAGAGACTGTAGAAAGCAAGAGCGTGCTTCTCGCTCTAAAGCAGAGTGTGATCCATGGATGAGAACTATGCCATATGTTTCCCTTCAGAAATGGAGTTAAATCCCAGACTCTGTGTCTTCCTACAGGCAAGACTTCGTTTCAGGTAAGGGCAGTCACTTTTCAGCTCAAACGAACTACATCATTCACGAAGCTCACACCTTTCTCATCTTAACAGACAAGCATTGGATTTTAGGGGACCAGTGCTTTGTATCAGTTTCAGATGCAGAGTTGGACTATATAGTGTCCGTAAGTGTAGGAAACACCGTTCTTTTTTTCTCAGCACACTCACGTTTCCTGCTGTCTTAGAGAATATAGATAGCAAGAGCGTGCTTCTTGTTCTAAAGCAGAGTGTGATCAATGGATGATTACACTGCTGTGTGTTTTACTTCAGAAATGGAGTTAAATCCCAGGCTCTGAGTCTTCCTACTAGCAAGACTTCAATTCATTTAAGGGCAGTCACTTTTCTGCTCAAAGGAACTAGATCGTTCACGAAGCTCACACGTTTCTCATCTTAACTGACAACCATTGGATGTTAGAGGACCAGTGCATTGTATCAGTTTCAGAAGAAGATTTGGAATACATATAGTCCGTATGTGTAGGAAACACCGTTCTTTTGTTCTGGACACACTCAGATTTCCTGCTATATTAGAGAATCTAGAAAGCAAGAGCGTGCTTCTTGCTTTAAAGCAGAGTGTGATCCATGAATGAGAACTATGCTGTATGTTTCCCTTCAGAAATGGAGTTAAATCCCAGACTCTGTGTCTTCCTACAGGCAAGACTTCGTTTCAGGTAAGGGCAGTCACTTTTCAGCTCAAACGAACTACATCATTCACGAAGCTCACGTTTCTCATCTTAACAGACAAGCATTGGATTTTAGAGGACCAGTGCTTTGCATCAGTTTCAGATGCAGAGTTGGACTATATAATGTCTGTAAGTGTAGGAAACACCGTTCTTTTATTCTCAGCACACTCATGTTTCCTGCTGTCTTAGAGAATCTAGATAGCAAGAGCGTGCTTCTTGTTCTAAAGCAGAGTGTGATCAATGGATGATTACACTGCTTTTTGTTTTACTTCAGAAATGGAGTTAAATCCCAGGCTCTGAGTCTTCCTACTAGCAAGACTTCAATTCATTTAAGGGCAGTCACTTTTCTGCTCAAAGGAACTAGATCGTTCACAAAGCTCACACGTTTCTCATCTTAACTGACAACCATTGGATGTTAGAGGACCAGTGCATTGTATCAGTTTCAGAAGAAGATTTGGAATACATATAGTCCGTATGTGTAGGAAACACCGTTCTTTTGTTCTGGGCACACTCAGATTTCCTGCTATATTAGAGAATCTAGAAAGCAAGAGCGTGCTTCTTGCTCTAAAGCAGAGTGTGATCCATGGATGAGAACTATGCTGTATGTTTCCCTTCAGAAATGGAGTTAAATCCCAGACTCTGTGTCTTCCTACAGGCAAGACTTCGTTTCAGGTAAGGGCAGTCACTTTTCACCTCAAAAGAACTACATCATTCACGAAGCTCACACGTTTCTCATCTTAACAGATAAGCATTGGATTTTAGAGGACCAGTGCTTTGTATCAGTTTCAGATGCAGAGTTGGACTGTATAATGTCCGTAAGTGAAGGAAACACCATTCTTTTGTTCTCAGCACACTCACGTTTCCTGCTGTCTTAGGGACTGTAGAAAGCAAGAGCGTGCTTCTCGCTCTAAAGCAGAGTGTGATGCATGGATGAAAACTAAGCTGTGTGTTTCCCTTCAGAAAAGGAGTTAAATCCCAGGCTCTGTGTCTTCCTACAAGCAAGACTTCGTTTCAGGTAAGGGCAGTCAGTTTTCTGCTCTAACGAACTACATCGTTCACAAAGCTCACACGTTTCTCATCTTAACTGACAAGCATTGGATGTTAGAGGGTCAGTGCTTTGTATCAGTTTCAGAAGCACATTTGGACTACATATGGTCCATATGTGTAGGAAACACCGATCTTTTGTTCTGGTCACACTCACGTTTCATGCTGTCTTAGAGATTTTAGAAAGCAAGAGAGTGCTTCTTGCTCTAAAGCACAGTGTGATCCATTGATGAGAACTATGCTGTATGTTTCCCTTCAGAAATGGAGTTAAATCCCATACTCTGTGTCTTCCTACAGGCAAGACTTCGTTTCAGGTAAGGGCAGTCACTTTTCAGCTCAAACGAACTACATCATTCATGAAGCTCACGCGTTTCTCATCTTAACAGACAAGCATTGGATTTTAGAGGACCAGTGCTTTGTATCAGTTTCAGATGCAGAGTCGGACTATATAATGTCCATAAGTGTAGGAAACACCGTTCTTTTTTCTCAGCACACTCACGTTTCCTGCTGTCTTAGAGAATCTATATAGCAAGAGCGTGCTTCTTGTTCTAAAGCAGAGTGTGATCAATGGATGATTACACTGCTGTGTGTTTTCCTTCACAAATGGTCTTAAATCCCAGGCTCTGTGTCTTACTACAAGCAAGACTTCGTTTCAGGTAAGGGCAGTCACTTTTCAGCTCAAAGGAATTACATCGTTCACTGAGCTCACACGTTTCTCATCTCAACAGACAAGCATTGGATGTTAGAGGACCAGTCCTTTGTATCAGTTTCAGAAGCAGAGTTGGACTAGATATGGTACGTATGTGTAGGAAACACCGTTCTTTTGTTCTCAGCACACTCACGTTTCCTGCTGTCTTAGAGAATATAGATAGCAAGAGCGTGCTTCTTGTTCTAAAGCAGAGTGTGATCAATGGATGATTACACTGCTTTTTGTTTTACTTCAGAAATGGAGTTAAATCCCAGGCTCTGAGTCTTCCTACTAGCAAGACTTCAATTCATTTAAGGGCAGTCACTTTTCTGCTCAAAGGAACTAGATCGTTCACAAAGCTCACACGTTTCTCATCTTAACTGACAAGCATTGGATGTTAGAGGGTCAGTGCATTCTATCAGTTTCAGAAGAAGATTTGCATTACATATTGTCCTTATGTGTAGGAAACACCGTTCTTTTGTTCTGGGCACACTCAGATTTCCTGCTGTATTAGAGACTCTATAAAGCAAGAGTGTGCTTCTCGCTCTAAAGCAGAGTGTGATCCATGGATGAGAACTGTGCTGTGTGTTTCACTTCAGAAATGGAGTTAAATCTCAGGCTCTGAGTCTTCCTACAAGCAAGACTTCGTTTCAGGTAAGGGCAGTCACTTTTCAGCTCAAAGGAACTACATCGTTCACTGAGCTCACACGTTTCTCATCCTAACAGACAAGCATTGGATGTTAGAGGACCAGTCCTTTGTAACAGTTTCAGAAGCAGAGTTGGACTAGATATGGTCCGTATGTGTAGGAAACAACGTTCTTTCTTCTCAGCACACTCACGTTTCCTGCTGTCTTAGAGACTCTAGAAAGCAAGAGCGTGCTTCTTGTTCTAAAGCAGAGTGTGATCAATGAATGAGACAATGCTGTGTGTTTCACTTCAGAAATGGAGTTAAATCCCATGCTCTGAGTCTCCCTACAAGCAAGACTTCTTTTCAGGTAAGGGCAGTCACTTTTCTGCTCAAACTAACTACATCGATCACGAAGCTCACACGTTTCTCATCTTAACTGACAAGCATTGGATGTAAGATGGTCAGTGCATTGTATCAGTTTCAGAAGAAAATTTGGACTACATATGGTCCATATGTGTAGGAAACACCCTTCTTTTGTTCTGGGCACACTCAGATTTCCTGCTCTATTAGAGACTCTAGAAAGCAAGAGTGTGCTTCTCGCTCTAAAGCAGAGTGTGATCCATGGATGAGAACTATGCTTTGTGTTTCCCTTCAGAAATGGTCTTAAATCCCAGGCTCTGTGTCTTACTACAAGCAAGACTTCGTTTCAGGTAAGGGCAGTCACTTTTCAGCTCAAAGGAACTACATCGTTCACTGAGCTCACACGTTTCTCATCTTAACAGACAAGCATTGGATGTTAGAGGACCAGTCCTTTGTATCAGTTTCAGAAGCAGAGTTGGACTAGATATGGTACGTATGTGTAGGAAACACCGTTCTTTTGTTCTCAGCAAACTCACGTTTCCTGTTGTCTTAGAGACTTTAGAAAGCCCGATCGTGCTTCTTGTTCTAAAGCAGAGTGTGATCAATGGATGCGAACACTGCTGTGTGTTTCACTTCAGAAATGGAGTTAAATCCCATGCTCTGAGTCTTCCTACAAGCAAGACTTCGTTTCAGGTAAGGGCAGTCACTTTTCAGTTCAAAGGAACTTCATCTTTCACGAAGCTCACACGTTTCTCATCTTAACAGACAAGCATTGGATGTTAGAGGTCCAGTGCATTCTATCAGTTTCAGAAGAAGATCTGGATTACATATTGTCCTTATGTGTAGTTAACACCGTTCTTTTGTTCTGGGCACACTCAGATTTCCTGCTGTATTAGAGACTCCATAAAGCAAGAGTGTGCTTCTCGCTCTAAAGCAGAGTGTGATCCATGGATGAGAACTATGCTGTTTGTTTCACTTCAGAAATGGAGTTAAATCTCAGGCTCTGAGTCTTCCTACAAGCAAGACTTCATTTCAGGAAAGGGCAGTCACTTTTCAGCTCAAAGGAACTACATCGTTCCCTGAGCTCACACGTTTCTCATCTTAACAGACAAGCATTGGATGTTAGAGGACCAGTCCTTTCTATCAGTTTCAGAAGCAGAGTTGGACTAAATATGGTCCGTATGTGTAGGAAACACCGTTCTTTTCTTCTCAGCACACTCATGTTTCCTGCTGTCTTTGAGACTCTAGAAAGCAAGAGCGTGCTTCTTGTTCTAAAGCAGAGTGTGATCAATGAATGAGACAATGCTGTGTGTTTCACTTCAGAAATGGAGTTAAATCCCATGCTCTGAGTCTCCCTACAAGCAAGACTTCGTTTCAGGTAAGGGCGGTCACTTTTCTGCTCAAAGGAACTAGATCGTTCACGAAGCTCACACGTTTCTCATCTTAACAGACAAGCATTGGATGTTAGAGGACCAGTGCATTGTATCAGTTTCAGAAGAAGATTTGGAATACATATAGTCCGTATGTGTAGGAAACACCATTCTTTTGTTCTGGGCACACTCAGATTTCTTGCTATATTAGAGAATCTAGAAAGCAAGAGCGTGTTTCTTGCTCTAAAGCAGAGTGTGATCCATGGATGAGAACTATGCTGTATGTTTCCCTTAAGAAATGGAGTTAAATCCCAGACTCTGTGTCTTCCTACAGGCAAGACTTCGTTTCAGGTAAGGGCAGTCACTTTTCAGCTCAAACGAACTACATCATTCACGAAGCTCACACGTTTCTCATCTTAACAGACAAGCATTGGATTTTAGAGGACCAGGGCTTTGTATCAGTTTCAGATGCAGAGTTGGACTATATAATGTCTGTAAGTGTAGGAAACACAGTTCTTTTGTTCTCAGCACACTCACGTTTCCTGCTGTCTTAGAGAATCTAGAAAGCAAGAGCGTGCTTCTTGTTCCAAAGCAGAGTGTGATCAATGCATGATTACACTGCTGTGTGTTTTACTTCAGAAATGGAGTTAAATCCCAGGCTCTGAGTCTTCCTACAAGCAAGACTTCAATTCACGTAAGGGCAGTCACTTTTCTGCTCAAACGAACTACATATTTCACGAAACTCACACATTTCTCATCTTAACTGACAAGAATTGGATGTAAGATGGTCAGTGCTTTGTATCAGTTTCAGAAGCAGATTTGGACTACATATGGTCCATTTGTGTAGGAAACACCCTTCTTTTGTTCTGGGCACACTCAGATTTCCTGCTGTATTAGAGACTCTAGAAAGCAAGAGTGTGCTTCTCACTCTAAAGCAGAGTGTGATCCATGGATGAGAACTATGCTGTGTGTTTCCCATCAGATATGGACTTCAATCCCAGGCTCTGTGTCTTACTACAAGCAAGACTTCGTTTCAGGTAAGGGCACTCACTTTTCTGCTCAAACGAACTACATCTTTCACGAAGCTCACACGTTTCTATCTTAACAGACAAGCATTGGATGTTAGAGGAGCAGTGCATTCTGTCAGTTTCAGAAGAAGATTTGGATTACATATTGTCCTTATGTGTAGGAAACACCGTTCTTTTGTTCTGGGCACATTCAGATTTCCTGCTGTATTAGAGACTCTATAAAGCAAGAGTGTGCATCTCGCTCTAAAGCAGAGTGTGATCCATAAGTGAGAACTGTGCTGTGTGTTTCACTTCAGAAATGGAGTTAAATTCAGGCTCTGAGTCTTCCTACAAGCAAGACTTCATTTCAGGTAAGGGCAGTCACTTTTCAGCTCAAAGGAACTACATCGTTCACTGAGCTCACACGTTTCTCATCCTTACAGACAAGCATTGGATGTTAGAGGACCAGTCCTTTGTATCAGTTTCAGAAGCAGAGTTGGACTAGATATGGTCCGTATGTGTAGGAAACAACGTTCTTTCTTCTCAGCACACTCACGTTTCCTGCTGTCTTAGAGACTCTAGAAAGCAAGAGCGTGCTTCTTGTTCTAAAGCAGAGTGTGATCAATGAATGAGACAATGCTGTGTGTTTCACTTCAGAAATGGAGTTAAATCCCATGCTCTGAGTCTCCCTACAAGCAAGACTTCTTTTCAGGTAAGGGCAGTCACTTTTCTGCTCAAACTAACTACATCGATCACGAAGCTCACACGTTTCTCATCTTAACTGACAAGCATTGGATGTAAGATGGTCAGTGCATTGTATCAGTTTCAGAAGAAAATTTGGACTACATATGGTCCACATGTGTAGGAAACACCGTTCTTTTGTTCTGGGCACACTCAGATTTCCTGCTCTATTAGAGACTCTAGAAAGCAAGAGTGTGCTTCTCGCTCTAAAGCAGAGTGTGATCCATGGATGAGAACTATGCTTTGTGTTTCCCTTCAGAAATGGTCTTAAATCCCAGGCTCTGTGTCTTACTACAAGCAAGACTTCGTTTCAGGTAAGGGCAGTCACTTTTCAGCTCAAAGGAACTACATCGTTCACTGAGCTCACACGTTCCTCATCTTAACAGACAAGCATTGGATGTTAGAGGACCAGTCCTTTGTATCAGTTTCAGAAGCAGAGTTGGACTAGATATGGTACGTATGTGTAGGAAACACCGTTCTTTTGTTCTCAGCAAACTCACGTTTCCTGTTGTCTTAGAGACTTTAGAAAGCACGATCGTGCTTCTTGTTCTAAAGCAGAGTGTGATCAATGGATGCGAACACTGCTGTGTGTTTCACTTCAGAAATGGAGTTAAATCCCATGCTCTGAGTCTTCCTACAAGCAATACTTCGTTTCAGGTAAGGGCAGTCACTTTTCAGTTCAAAGGAACTTCATCTTTCACGAAGCTCACACGTTTCTCATCTTAACAGACAAGCATTGGATGTTAGAGGACCAGTCCTTTCTATCAGTTTCAGAAGCAGAGTTGGACTAAATATGGTCCGTATGTGTAGGAAACACCGTTCTTTTCTTCTCAGCACACTCATGTTTCCTGCTGTCTTTGAGACTCTAGAAAGCAAGAGCGTGCTTCTTGTTCTAAAGCAGAGTGTGATCAATGAATGAGACAATGCTGTGTGTTTCACTTCAGAAATGGAGTTAAATCCCATGCTCTGAGTCTCCCTACAAGCAAGACTTCATTTCAGGTAAGGGAGGTCACTTTTCTGCTCCAAGGAACTACACCCTTCGCGAAGCTCACACGTTTCTCATCTTAACTGACAACCATTGGATGTTAGAGGACCAGTGCATTCTATCAGTTTCAGAAGAAGATTTGGAGTACATATTGTCCTTATGTGTAGGAAACACCGTTCTTTTGTTCTAGGCACACTCAGTTTTCCTGCTGTATTAGAGACTCTATAAAGCAAGAGTGTGCTTCTCGCTCTAAAGCAGAGTGTGATCAATGGATGAGACAATGTTGTGTGTTTCACTTCAGAAATGTAGTTAAATCCCATGCTCTGAGTCTCCCTACAAGCAAGACTTTGTTTCAGGTAAGGGCTGTCACTTTTCTGCTCCAAGGAACTACACCCTTCACGAAGCTCACACGTTTCTCATCTTAACTGACAACCATTGGATGTTAGAGGACCAGTGCATTGTATCAGTTTCAGAAGAAGATTTGGAATACATATAGTCCGTATGTGTAGGAAACACCATTCTTTTGTTCTGGGCACACTCAGATTTCCTGCTATATTAGAGAATCTAGAAAGCAAGAGCGTGTTTCTTGCTCTAAAGCAGAGTGTGATCCATGGATGAGAACTATGCTGTATGTTTCCCTTAAGAAATGGAGTTAAATCCCAGACTCTGTGTCTTCCTACAGGCAAGACTTCGTTTCTGGTAAGGGCAGTCACTTTTCAGCTCAAACGAACTACATCATTCACGAAGCTCACGCGTTTCTCATCTTAACAGACAAGCATTGGATTTTAGAGGACCAGTGCTTTGTATCAGTTTCAGATGCAGAGTTGGACTATATAATGTCTGTAAGTGTAGGAAACACAGTTCTTTTGTTCTCAGCACACTCACGTTTCCTGCTGTCTTATAGACTCTAGAAAGCAAGAGCGTGCTTCTTGTTCCAAAGCAGAGTGTGATCAATGGATGATTACACTGCTGTGTGTTTTACTTCAGAAATGGAGTTAAATCCCAGGCTCTGAGTCTTCCTACAAGCAAGACTTCAATTCACGTAAGGGCAGTCACTTTTCTGCTCAAACGAACTACATATTTCACGAAGCTCACACGTTTCTCATCTTAACTGACAAGCATTGGATGTAAGATGGTCAGTGCTTTGTATCAGTTTCAGAAGCAGATTTGGACTACATATGGTCCATTTGTGTAGGAAACACCCTTCTTTTGTTCTGGGCAACTCAGATTTCCTGCTGTAATAGAGACTCTAGAAAGCAAGAGTGTGCTTCTCGCTCTAAAGCAGATTGTGATCCATGGATGAGAACTATGCTGTGTGTTTCCCATCAGATATGGACTTCAATCCCAGGCTCTGTGTCTTACTACAAGCAAGACTTCGTTTCAGGTAAGGGCAGTCACTTTTCTGCTCAAACGCACTACATCTTTCACGAAGCTCACACGTTTCTCATCTTAACAGACAAGCATTGGATGTTAGAGGACCAGTGCATTCTGTCAGTTTCAGAAGAAGATTTGGATTACATATTGTCCTTATGTGTAGGAAACACCGTTCTTTTGTTCTGGGCACACTCAGATTTCCTGCTGTATTAGAGACTCTATAAAGCAAGAGTGTGCATCTCGCTCTAAAGCAGAGTGTGATCCATGGGTGAGAACTGTGCTGTGTGTTTCATTTCAGAAATGGAGTTAAATCTCAGGCTCTGAGTCTTCCCACAAGCAAGACTTCGTTTCAGGTAAGGGCAGTCACTTTTCAGCTCAAAGGAACTACATCGTTCACTGAGCTCACACGTTTCTCATCTTAACTAACAACCATTGGATGTTAGAGGACCAGTGCATTGTATCAGTTTCAGAAGAAGATTTCAAATACATATAGACCGTATGTGTAGGAAACACCGTTCTTTTGTTCTGGGCACACTCAGATTTCCTGCTATATTAGAGAATCTAGAAAGCAAGAGCGTGCTTCTTGCTCTAAAGCAGAGTGTGATCCATGGATGAGAACTATGCTGTATGTTTCCCTTCAGAAATGGAGTTAAATCCCAGACTCTGTGTCTTCCTACAGGCAAGACTTCGTTTCAGGTAAGGGCAGTCACTTTTCAGCTCAAACGAACTACATCATTCACGAAGCTCACACGTTGCTCATCTTAACAGACAAGCATTGGATTTTAGAGGACCAGTGCTTTGTATCAGTTTCAGATGCAGAGTTGGACTATATAATGTCTTTAAGTGTAGGAAAACCGTACTTTTGTTCTCAGCACACTCACGTTTCCTGCTGTCTTAGAGAATCTAGAAAGCAAGAGCGTGCTTCTTGTTCAAAAGCAGAGTGTGATCAATGGATGATTACACTGCTGTGTGTTTTACTTCAGAAATGGAGTTAAATCCCAGGCTCTGAGCCTTGTTACAAGCAAGACTTCAATTCACGTAAGGGCAGTCACTTTTCTGCTCAAACGAACTACATATTTCACGAAGCTCACACGTTTCTCATCATAACTGACAAGCATTGGATGTAAGATGGTCAGTGCTTTGTATCAGTTTCAGAAGCAGATTTGGACTACATATGGTCTATTTGTGTAGGAAACACCATTCCTTTGTTCTGGGCACACTCAGATTTCCTGCTGTATTAGAGACTCTAGAAAGCAAGAGTGTGCTTCTCGCTCTAAAGCAGAGTGTGATCCATGGATGAGAACTATGCTGTGTGTTTCCCTTTAGAAATGGACTTAAATCCCAGGCTCTGTGTCTTACTACAAGCAAGACTTCGTTTCAGGTAAGGGCAGTCACTTTTCATCTCAAACGAACTACATAGTTCACTGTGCTCACACGTTTCTCATCTTAACAGACAAGCATTGGATGTTAGAGGACCAGTCCTTTGTATCAGTTTCAGAAGCAGAGTTGGACTAGATATGGTCCGTATGTGTAGGAAACACCGTTCATTTCTTCTCAGCACACTCACATTTCCTGCTGTCTTAGAGACTCTAGAAAGCAAGAGCGTGCTTCTTGTTCTAAAGCAGAGTGTGATCAATGAATGAGACAATGCTGTGTGTTTCACTTCAGAAATGGAGTTAAATCCCATGCTCTGAGTCTCCCTACAAGCAAGACTTCGTTTCAGGTAAGGGCAGTCACTTTTCAGCTCAAACGAACTACATAGTTCACGGAGCTCACAGGTTTCTCATCTTAACAGACAAGCATTGGATGTTAGAAGACCAGTGCTTTGTATCAGTTTCAGAAGCAGAGTTGGACTAGATATGGTCCGTATGTGTAGGAAACACCATTCTTTTGTTCTGGGCACACTCAGATTTCCTGCTATATTAGAGAATCTAGAAAGCAAGAGCGTGTTTCTTGCTCTAAAGCAGAGTGTGATCCATGGATGAGAACTATGCTGTATGTTTCCCTTAAGAAATGGAGTTAAATCCCAGACTCTGTGTCTTCCTACAGGCAAGACTTCGTTTCAGGTAAGGGCAGTCACTTTTCTGCTCAAACGAACTACATATTTCACGAAGCTCACACGTTTCTCATCTTAACTGACAAGAATTGGATGTAAGATGGTCAGTGCTTTGTATCAGTTTCAGAAGCAGATTTGGACTACATATGGTCCATTTGTGTAGGAAACACCCTTCTTTTGTTCTGGGCACACTCAGATTTCCTGCTGTATTAGAGACTCTAGAAAGCAAGAGTGTGCTTCTCGCTCTAAAGCAGAGTGTGATCCATGGATGAGAACTATGCTGTGTGTTTCCCATCAGATATGGACTTAAATCCCAGGCTCTGTGTCTTACTACAAGCAAGACTTCGTTTCAGGTAAGGGCAGTCACTTTTCTGCTCAAACGAACTACATCTTTCACGAAGCTCACACGTTTCTCATCTTAACAGACAAGCATTGGATGTTAGAGGACCAGTGCATTCTGTCAGTTTCAGAGGAAGATTTGGATTACATATTGTCCTTATGTGTAGGAAACACCGTTCTTTTGTTCTGGGCACACTCAGATTTCCTGCTGTATTAGAGACTCTATAAAGCAAGAGTGTGCATCTCGCTCTAAAGCAGAGTGTGATCCATGGATGAGAACTGTGCTGTGTGTTTCACTTCAGAAATGGAGTTAAATCTCAGGCTCTGAGTCTTCCTACAAGCAAGACTTCGTTTCAGGTAAGGGCAGTCACTTTTCAGCTCAAAGGAACTACATCGTTCCCTGAGCTCACACGTTTCTCATCTTAACAGACAAGCATTGGATGTTAGAGGACCAGTCCTTTCTATCAGTTTCAGAAGCAGAGTTGGACTAAATATGGTCCGTATGTGTAGGATACACCGTTCTTTTCTTCTCAGCACACTCACGTTTCCTGCTGTCTTTGAGACTCTAGAAAGCACGATCGTGCTTCTTGTTCTAAAGCAGAGTGTGATCAATGGATGCGAACACTGCTGTGTGTTTCACTTCAGAAATGGGGTTAAATCCCATGCTCTGAGTCTTCCTACAAGCAAGACTTCGTTTCAGGTAAGGGCAGTCACTTTTCTGCTCAAACGAACTACATCTTTCACGAAGCTCACACGTTTCTCATCTTAAAGGACAAGCATTGGATGTTAGAGGACCAGTGCATTCTATCAGTTTCAGTAGAAGATTTGGATTACATATTGTCCTTATGTGTAAGAAACACCGTTCTTTTGTTCTGGGCACACTCAGATTTCCTGCTGTATTAGAGACTCTATAAAGCAAGAGTGTGCTTCTCGCTCTAAAGCAGAGTGTGATCCATGGATGAGAACTGTGCTGTGTGTTTCACTTCAGAAATGGAGTTAAATCTCAGGCTCTGAGTCTTCCTACAAGCAACACTTCATTTCAGGTAAGGGCAGTCACTTTTCAGCTCAAAGGAACTACATCGTTCACGGAGCTCACACGTTTCTCATCTTAATAGACAAGCATTGGATGTTAGAGGACCAGTCCTTTGTATCAGTTTCAGAAGCAGAGTTGGACTATATAATGTCTGTAAGTGTAGGAAACACAGTTCTTTTGTTCTCAGCACACTCACGTTTCCTGTTGTCTTAGAGAATCTAGAAAGCAAGAGCGTGCTTCTTGTTCCAAAGCAGAGTGTGATCAATGGATGATTACACTGCTGTGTGTTTTACTTCAGAAATGGAGTTAAATCCCAGGCTCTGAGTCTTCCTACAAGCAAGACTTCAATTCACGTAAGGGCAGTCACTTTTCTGCTCAAACGAACTACATATTTCACGAAGCTCACACGTTTCTCATCTTAACTGACAAGAATTTGATGTAAGATGGTCAGTGCTTTGTATCAGTTTCAGAAGCAGATTTGGACTACATATGGTCCATTTGTGTAGGAAACTCCCTTCTTTTGTTCTGGGCACACTCAGATTACCTACTGTATTAGAGACTCTAGAAAGCAAGAGTGTGCTTCTCGCTCTAAAGCAGAGTGTGATCCATGGATGAGAACTATGCTGTGTGTTTCCCATCAGATATGGACTTCAATCCCAGGCTCTGTGTCTTACTACAAGCAAGACTTCGTTTCAGGTAAGGGCAGTCACTTTTCTGCTCAAAAGAACTACATCTTTCACGAAGCTCACACGTTTCTCATCTTAACAGACAAGCATTGGATGTTAGAGGACCAGTGCATTCTGTCAGTTTCAGAAGAAGATTTGGATTACATATTGTCCTTATGTGTAGGAAACACCGTTCTTTTGTTCTGGGAACACTCAGATTTCCTGCTGTATTAGAGACTCTATAAAGCAAGAGTGTGCATCTCACTCTAAAGCAGAGTGTGATCCATGGATGAGAACTGTGCTGTGTGTTTCACTTCAGAAATGGAGTTAAATCCCATGCTCTGAGTCTCCCTACAAGCAAGACTTCGTTTCAGGTAAGGGCAGTCACTTTTCTGCTCAAAGGAACTAGATCGTTCACGAAGCTCACACGTTTCTCATCTTAACTGACAACCATTGGATGTTAGAGGACCAGTGCATTGTATCAGTTTCAGAAGAAGATTTCAAATACATATAGACCGTATGTGTAGGAAACACCGTTCATTTGTTCTGGGCACACTCAGATTTCCTGCTATATTAGAGAATCTAGAAAGCAAGAGCGTACTTCTTGCTCTAAAGCAGAGTGTGATCCATGCATGAGAACTATGCTGTATGTTTCCCTTCAGAAATGGAGTTAAATCCCAGACTCTGTGTCTTCCTACAGGCAAGACTTCGTTTCAGGTAAGGGCAGTCACTTTTCAGCTCAAACGAACTACATCATTCACGAAGCTCACACGTTTCTCATCTTAACAGACAAGCATTGGATTTTAGAGGACCAGTGCTTTGTATCAGTTTCAGATGCAGAGTTGGACTATATAATGTCTGTAAGTGTAGGAAAACCGTTCTTTTGTTCTCAGCACACTCACGTTTCCTGCTGTCTTAGAGAATCTTGAAAGCAAGAGCGTGCTTCTTGTTCTAAAGCAGAGTGTGATCAATGGATGATTACAATGCTGTGTGTTTTACTTCAGAAATGGAGTTAAATCCCAGGCTCTGAGTCTTCTTACAAGCAAGACTTCAATTAACGTAAGGGCAGTCACTTTTCTGCTCAAACGAACTACATATTTCACGAAGCTCACACGTTTCTCATCTTAACTGACAAGCATTGGATGTAAGATGGTCAGTGCTTTCTATCAGTTTCAGAAGCAGATTTGGACTACATATGGTTATTTGTGTAGGAAACACCCTTCCTTTGTTCTGGGCACACTCAGATTTCCTGCTGTATTAGAGACTCTAGAAAGCAAGAGTGTGCTTCTCGCTCTAAAGCAGAGTGTGATCCATGGATGAGAACTATGCTGTGTGTTTCCCTTTAGAAATGGACTTAAATCCCAGGCTCTGTGTCTTACTACAAGCAAGACTTCGTTTCAGGTAAGGGCAGTCACTTTTCATCTCAAACGAACTACATGGTTCACTGTGCTCACACGTTTCTCATCTTAACAGACAAGCATTGGATGTTAGAGGACCAGTCCTTTGTATCAGTTTCAGAAGCAGAGTTGGACTAGATATGGTACGTATGTGTAGGAAACACCGTTCATTTCTTCTCAGCACTCTCACATTTCCTGCTGTCTTAGAGACTCTAGAAAGCAAGAGCGTGCTTCTTGTTCTAAAGCAGAGTGTGATCAATGGATGCGAACACTGCTGTGTGTTTCACTTCAGAAATGGAGTTAAATCCCATGCTCTGAGTCTTCCTACAAGCAAGACTTCGTTTCAGGTAAGGGCAGTCACTTTTCTGCTCAAACGAACTACATCTTTCACGAAGCTCACACGTTTCTCATCTTAACAGACAAGCATTGGATGTTAGAGGACCAGTGCATTCTGTCAGTTTCAGAAGAAGATTTGGATTACATATTGTCCTTATGTGTAGGAAACACCGTTCTTTTGTTCTGGGCACACTCAGATTTCCTGCTGTATTAGAGACTCTATAAAGCAAGAGTGTGCATCTCGCTCTAAAGCAGAGTGTGATCCATGGATGAGAACTGTGCTGTGTGTTTCACTTCAGAAATGGAGTTAAATCTCAGGCTCTGAGTCTTCCTACAAGCAAGACTTCGTTTCAGGTAAGGGCAGTCACTTTTCAGCTCAAAGGAACTACATCGTTCACTGAGCTCACACGTTTCTCATCTTAACAGACAAGCATTGGATGTTAGAGGACCAGTCCTTTGTATCAGTTTCAGAAGCAGAGTTGGACTAGATATGGTACGTATGTGTAGGAAACACCGTTCTTTTGTTCTCAGCACACTCACGTTTCCTGCTGTCTTAGAGACTCTAGAAAGCAAGAGCGTGCTTCTTGTTCTAAAGCAGAGTGTGATCAATGAATGAGACAATGCTGTGTGTTTCACTTCAGAAATGGAGTTAAATCCCATGCTCTGAGTCTCCCTACAAGCAAGACTTCGTTTCAGGTAAGGGCAGTCACTTTTCTGCTCAAAGGAACTAGATCGTTCACGAAGCTCACACGTTTCTCATCTTAACTGACAAGCATTGGATTTTAGAGGACCAGTGCTTTGTATCAGTTTCAGATGCAGAGTTGGACTATATAATGTCCGTAATTGTAGGAAACACCCTTCTTTTGTTCTGGGTACACTCAGATTTCCTGCTGTATTACAGACTCTAGAAAGCAAGAGTGTGCTTCTTGCTCTAAAGCAGAGTGTGATCCATGGATGACAACTATCCTGTGTGTTTCCCTTTAGAAATGGACGTAAATCCCAGGCTCTGTGTCTTACTAAAAGCAAAACTTCGTTTCAGGTAAGGGCAGTCACTTTTCAGTTCAAACGAACTACATCATTCACTAAGCTCACACGTTTCTCATCTTAACTGACAAGCATTGGATGTTAGAGGACCAGTGCTTTGTATCACTTTCAGAAGCAGAGTTGGAATAGATATGGTCTGTATGTGTAGGAAACACCGTTCTTTTGTTCTCAGCACACTCACGTTTCCTGCTGTCTTAGAGACTGTAGAAAGCAAGAGCGTGCGACTCGCTCTAAAGCAGAGTGTGATCCATGGATGAGAACTAAGCTTTGTGTTTCCCTTCAGAAAAGGAGTTAAATCCCAGGCTCTGTGTCTTCATACAAGCAAGACTTCATTTCTGGTAAGGGCAGTCAGTTTTCTGCACAAACGAACTACATCGTTCACGAAGCTCACACGTTTCTCATCTTAACAGACAAGCATTGGATTTTAGAGGACCAGTGCTTTGTATCAGTTGCAGATGCAGAGTTGGAATATATAATGTCCGTAAGTGTAGGAAACACCGTTCTTTTGTTCTCAGCACACTCACGTTTCCTGCTGTCTTAGAGAATCTAGAAAGCAAGAGCGTGCTTCTTGTTCTAAAGCAGAGTGTGATCAATGGATGATTACACTGCTGTGTGTTTTACTTCAGAAATGGAGTTAAATCCCAGGCTCTTAGTCTTCCTAAAAGCAAGACTTCGTTTCAGGTAAGGGCAGTCACTTTTCTGCTCAAACGAACTACATCGTTAATGAAGCTCACAGGTTTCTCATCTTAACAGACAAGCATTGGATGTTAGAGGACCAGTGCTTTCTATCAGTTTCAGAAGAAGATTTGGATTACATATTGTCCTTATGTGTAGGAAACACCGTTCTTTTGTTCTGGGCACACTCAGATTTCCTGCTGTATTAGAGACTCTATACAGCAAGAGTGTGCTTCTCGCTCTAAGCAGAGTGTGATCCATGGATGAGAACTGTGCTGTGTGTTTCACTTCAGAAATGGAGTTAAATCTCAGGATCTGAGTCTTCCTACAAGCAAGACTTCGTTTCAGGTAAGGGCAGTCACTTTTCAGCTCAAAGGAACTACATCGTTCACTGAGCTCACACGTTTCTCATCTTAACAGACAAGCATTGGATGTTAGAGGACCAGTCCTTTGTATCAGTTTCAGAAGCAGAGTTGGACTAGATATGGTCCGTATGTGTAGGAAACACCGTTCTTTTGTTCTCAGCACACTCACGTTTCCTGGTGTCTTAGAGACTGTAGAAAGCAAGAGCGTGCTTCTCGCTCTAAAGCAGAGTGTGATCCATGGATGAGAACTATGCTGTGTGTTTCCCTTCAGAAAAGGAGTTAAATGCCAGGCTCTGTGTCTTCCTACAAGCAAGACTTCATTCCAGGTAAGGGCAGTCACTTTTCAGCTCAAACGAACTACATAGTTCACGAAGCTCACACGTTTCTCATCTTAACAGACAAGCATTGGATGTTAGAGGACCAGTCCTTTCTATCAGTTTCAGAAGCAGAGTTGGACAAAATATGGTCCGTATGTGTAGGAAACACCGTTCTTTTCTTCTCAGCACACTCACGTTTCCTGCTGTCTTTGAGACTCTAGAAAGCAAGAGCGTGCTTCTTGTTCTAAAGCAGAGTGTGATCAATGAATGAGACAATGCTGTGTGTTTCACTTCAGAAATGGAGTTAAATCCCATGCTCTGAGTCTCCCTACAAGCAAGACTTCGTTTCAGGTAAGGGCGGTCACTTTTCTGCTCAAAGGAACTAGATCGTTCACGAAGCTCACACGTTTCTCATCTTAACTGACAACCATTGGATGTTAGAGGACCAGTGCATTGTATCAGTTTCAGAAAAAGATTTGGAATACATATAGTCCGTATGTGGAGGAAACACCATTCTTTTGTTCTGGGCACACTCAGATTTCCTGCTATATTAGAGAATCTAGAAAGCAAGAGCGTGTTTCTTGCTCTAAAGCAGAGTGTGATCCATGGATGAGAACTATGCTGTATGTTTCCCTTAAGAAATGGAGTTAAATCCCAGACTCTGTGTCTTCCTACAGGCAAGACTTCGTTTCAGGTAAGGGCAGTCACTTTTCAGCTCAAACGAACTACATCATTCACGAAGCTCACACGTTTCTCATCTTAACAGACAAGCATTGGATTTTAGAGGACCAGTGCTTTGTATCAGTTTCAGATGCAGAGTTGGACTATATAATGTCCGTAAGTGTAGTAAACACCGCTCTTTTGTTCTCAGCACACTCATGTTTCCTGCTGTCTTAGAGAATCTAGAAAGCAAGAGCGTGCTTCTTGTTCCAAAGCAGAGTGTGATCAATGGATGATTACACTGCTGTGTGTTTTACTTCAGAAATGGAGTTAAATCCCAGGCTCTGAGTCTTCCTACAAGCAAGACTTCAATTCACGTAAGGGCAGTCACTTTTCTGCTCAAACGAACTACATATTTCACGAAGCTCACACGTTTCTCATCTTAACTGACAAGAATTGGATGTAAGATGGTCAGTGCTTTGTATCAGTTTCAGAAGCAGATTTGGACTACATATTGTCCTTATGTGTAGGAAACACCCTTCTTTTGTTCTGGGCACACTCAGATTTCCTGCTGTATTAGAGACTCTAGAAAGCAAGAGTGTGCTTCTCGCTCTAAAGCAGAGTGTGATCCATGGATGAGAACTATGCTGTGTGTTTCCCATCAGATATGGACTTAAATCCCAGGCTCTGTGTCTTACTACAAGCAAGACTTCGTTTCAGGTAAGGGCAGTCACTTTTCTGCTCAAACGAACTACATCTTTCACGAAGCTCACACGTTTCTCATCTTAACAGACAAGCATTGGATGTTAGATGACAAGTGCATTCTGTCAGTTTCAGAAGAAGATTTGGATTACATATTGTCCTTATGTGTAGGAAACACCGTTCTTTTATTCTGGGCACACTCAGATTTCCTGCTGTATTAGAGACTCCATAAAGCAAGAGTGTGCTTCTCGCTCTAAAGCAGAGTGTGATCCATGGATGAGAACTATGCTGTTTGTTTCCCTTAAGAAATGGAGTTAAATCCCAGACTCTGTGTCTTCCTACAGGCAAGACATCGTTTCAGGTAAGGGCAGTCATTTTTCAGCTCAAACGAACTACATCATTCACGAAGCTCACACGTTTCTCATCTTAACAGACAAGCATTGGATTTTAGAGGACCAGTGCTTTGTATCAGTTTCAGATGCAGAGTTGGACTATATAATGTCTGTAAGTGTAGGAAACACAGTTCTTTTGTTCTCAGCACACTCACGTTTCCTGCTGTCTTAGAGACTCTAGAAAGCAAGAGTGTGCTTCTCGCTCTAAAGCAGAGTGTGATCCATGGATGAGAACTATGGTGTGTGTTTCCCATCAGATATGGACTTAAATCCCAGGCTCTGTGTCTTACTACAAGCAAGACTTCGTTTCAGGTAAGGGCAGTCACTTTTCTGCTCAAAAGAACTACATCTTTCACGAAGCTCACACGTTTCTCATCTTAAAAGACAAGCATTGGATGTTAGAGGACCAGTGCATTCTGTCATTTTCAGAAGAAGATTTGGATTACATATTGTCCTTATGTGTAGGAAACACCGTTCTTTTGTTCTGGGCACACTCAGATTTCCTGCTGTATTAGAGACTCTATAAAGCAAGAGTGTGCATCTCGCTCTAAAGCAGAGTGTGATCCATGGATGAGAACTGTGCTGTGTGTTTCACTTCAGAAATGGAGTTAAATCTCAGGCTCTGAGTCTTCCTACAAGCAAGACTTCGTTTCAGGTAAGGGCAGTCACTTTTCAGCTCAAAGGAACTACATCGTTCACTGAGCTCACACGTTTCTCATCTTAACAGACAAGCATTGGATGTTAGAGGACCAGTCCTTTGTATCAGTTTCAGAAGCAGAGTTGGACTAGATATGGTACGTATGTGTAGGAAACACCGTTCTTTTGTTCTCAGCACACTCACGTTTCCTGCTGTCTTAGAGAATCTAGAAAGCAAGAGCGTGCTTCTTGTTCTAAAGCAGAGTGTGATCAATGAATGAGACAATGCTGTGTGTTTCACTTCAGAAATGGAGTTAAATCCCATGCTCTGAGTCTCCCTACAAGCAAGACTTCGTTTCAGGTAAGGGCAGTCACTTTTCTGCTCAAAGGAACTAGATCGTTCACGAAGCTCACACGTTTCTCATCTTAACTGACAAGCATTGGATTTTAGAGGACCAGTGCTTTGTATCAGTTTCAGATGCAGAGTTGGACTATATAATGTCCGTAATTGTAGGAAACACCCTTCTTTTGTTCTGGGCACACTCAGATTTCCTGCTGTATTAGAGACTCTAGAAAGCAAGAGTGTGCTTCTTGCTCTAAAGCAGAGTGTGATCCATGGATGAGAACTATGCTGTGTGTTTCCCTTTAGAAATGGACTTAAATCCCAGACTCTGTGTCTTACTATAAGCAAAACTTCGTTTCAGGTAAGGGCAGTCACTTTTCAGTTCAAAGGAACTACATCATTCACTAAGCTCACACGTTTCTCATCTTAACTGACAAGCATTGGATGTTAGAGGACCAGTCCTTTGTATCACTTTCAGAAGCAGAGTTGGAATAGATATGGTCTGTATGTGTAGGAAACACCGTTCTTTTGTTCTCAGCACACTCACGTTTCCTGCTGTCTTAGAGACTGTAGAAAGCAAGAGCGTGCTACTCGTTCTAAAGCAGAGTGTGATCCATGGATGAGAACTAAGCTTTGTGTTTCCCTTCAGAAAAGGAGTTAAATCCCAGGCTCTGTGTCTTCCTACAAGCAAGACTTCGTTTCAGGTAAGGGCAGTCAGTTTTCTGCTCATACGAACTACATCGTTCACGAAGCTCACACGTTTCTCATCTTAACAGACAAGCATTGGATTTTAGAGGACCAGTGCTTTGTATCAGTTTCAGATGCAGAGTTGGAATATATAATGTCCGTAAGTGTAGGAAACACCGTTCTATGGTTCTCAGCACACTCACGTTTCCTGCTGTCTTAGAGAATCTAGAAAGCAAGAGCGTGCTTCTTGTTCTAAAGCAGAGTGTGATCAATGAATGAGACAATGCTGTGTGTTTCACTTCAGAAATGGAGTTAAATCCCATGCTCTGTGTCTCCCTACAAGCAAGACTTCGTTTCAGGTAAGGGCAGTCACTTTTCTGCTCAAAGGAACAACATCGTTCACGTAGCTCACACGTTTCTCATCTTAACTGACAACCATTGGATGTTAGAGGACCAGTGCATTGTATCAGTTTCAGAAGAAGATTTCAAATACATATAGACCGTATGTTAGGAAACACCGTTCTTTTGTTCTGGGCACCCTCAGATTTCCTGCTATATTAGAGAATCTAGAAAGCAAGAGCGTGTTTCTTGCTCTAAAGCAGAGTGTGATCCATGGAAGAGAAATATGCTGTATGTTTCCCTTAAGAAATGGAGTTAAATCCCAGACTCTGTGTCTTCCTACAGGCAAGACTTCGTTTCAGGTAAGGGCAGTCACTTTTCAGCTCAAACGAACTACATCATTCACAAAGCTTACACGTTTCTCATCTTAACAGACAAGCATTGGATTTTAGAGGACCAGTGCTTTGTATCAGTTTCAGATGCAGAGTTGGACTATATAATGTCTGTAAGTGTAGGAAACACAGTTCTTTTGTTCTCAGCACACTCACGTTTCCTGCTGTCTTAGAGAATCTAGAAAGCAAGAGCGTGCTTCTTGTTCCAAAGCAGAGTGTGATCAATGGATGATTACACTGCTGTGTGTTTTACTTCAGAAATGGAGTTAAATCCCAGGCTCTGAGTCTTCCTACAAGCAAGACTTCAATTCACGTAAGGGCAGTCACTTTTCTGCTCAAACGAACTACATATTTCACGAAGCTCACACGTTTCTCATCTTAACTGACAAGAATTGGATGTAAGATGGTCAGTGCTTTGTATCAGTTTCAGAAGCAGATTTGGACTACATATGGTCCATTTGTGTAGGAAACACCCTTCTTTTGTTCTGGGCACACTCAGATTTCCTGCTGTATTAGAGACTCTAGAAAGCAAGAGTGTGCTTCTCGCTCTAAAGCAGAGTGTGATCCATGGATGAGAACTATGCTGTGTGTTTCCCATCAGATATGGACTTAAATCCCAGGCTCTGTGTCTTACTACAAGCAAGACTTCGTTTCAGGTAAGGGCAGTCACTTTTCTGCTCAAACGAACTACATCTTTCACGAAGCTCACACGTTTCTCATCTTAACAGACAAGCATTGGATGTTAGAGGACCAGTGCATTCTGTCAGTTTCAGAAGAAGATTTGGATTACATATTGTCCTTATGTGTAGGAAACACCGTTCTTTTGTTCTGGGCACACTCAGATTTCCTGCTGTATTAGAGACTCTATAAAGCAAGAGTGTGCATCTCGCTCTAAAGCAGAGTGTGATCCATGGATGAGAACTGTGCTGTGTGTTTCACTTCAGAAATGGAGTTAAATCTCAGGCTCTGTGTCTTCCTACAAGCAAGACTTCGTTTCAGGTAAGGGCAGTCACTTTTCAGCTCAAAGGAACTACATCGTTCACTGAGCTCACACGTTTCTCATCTTAACAGACAAGCATTGGATGTTAGAGGACCAGTCCTTTTATCAGTTTCAGAAGCAGAGTTGGACTAGATATGGTACGTATGTGTAAGAAACACCGTTCTTTTGTTCTCAGCACACTCACGTTTCCTGCTGTCATAGAGACTCTAGAAAGCAAGATCGTGCTTCTTGTTCTAAAGCAGAGTGTGATCAATGAATGAGACAATGCTGTGTGTTTCACTTCAGAAATGGAGTTAAATCCCATGCTCTGAGTCTCCCTACAAGCAAGACTTCGTTTCAGGTAAGGGCAGTCACTTTTCTGCTCAAAGGAACTAGATCGTTCACAAAGCTCACACGTTTCTCATCTTAACTAACAACCATTGGATGTTAGAGGACCAGTGCATTGTATCTGTTTCAGTAGAAGATTTCAAATGCATATAGGCCGTATGTTAGGAAACACCGTTCTTTTGTTCTGGGCACACTGAGATTTCCTGCTATATTAGAGAATCTAGAAAGCAAGAGCGTGCTTCTTGCTCTAAAGCAGAGTGTGATCCATGGATGAGAACTATTCTGTATGTTTCCCTTCAGAAATGGAGTTAAATCCCAGCCTCTGTGTCTTCCTACAGGCAAGACTTCGTTTCAGGTAAGGGCAGTCACTTTTCTGCTCAAACGAACTACATCGTTCACGAAGCTCACACGTTTCTCATCTTAACAGACAAGCATTGGATGTTAGAGGACCAGTGCATTCTATCAGTTTCAGTAGAAGATTTGGATTACATAT